>JBCEWB010119125.1:0-11560 GCA_039654565.1 Peronia peronii
TTGGAGCAAAAAGGGTCAAAAGAAGGGTCCCCCCCCCCCCCCCCTTAATAACGCAAGTTTCTTTTTAAGCGTTTTCTTAATAACCGTGTTAGAGTGTATCAATGATAAAGACCTAAAGAAAAGATAATTATAGATATAAGCTTATCAATAATTGTTTATCTCTGCCAGGGTATATTTGGACGGAGCTGGAGTAAAATAGCAAGTCTGATTCCAACAAGGACAAGCCTACAAGTCAAAAACTATGCCCAGCAGTACATGAAAAATTTGGTGAGTTAGCATGCATGATAGCTTTGCAATCACTGTTTTGTGATGTAAACAGTCAAGTTCTGGAAAAGACAGAGCTAGATACTTACATTACTTGGTGCCTCTTAAGTGAAATGGCCACTTTCAAACTAATGATTTTATAAGTCTAATCTAAATGTAATATTGATGTCTCTATATAGTATCCTTAAATGTTTTATATACACTATCTAATTTTCTCTCTTCATTGTTTTTATTTTGATCACATGAATATTTGAGGTACTAATTGTGAGATCAGTTTTCATGGCATCTTATGTCTTATATAACTAGCTTGGGTATTGAAAGGAAAGAATTTTCCCATGAAGTTGGAAAATAACCGAAAATAATTGTTGGGGCACTGGTTTTGCCCCCTTCCCCCCAAAAAATTGTTGGTGAGTCTGTTTTGATGTGAATTTAATGCGAAAAGATCTCTTGTCTTCTAGGCGAAAAAGAAGGCAGAAATGGAGAAAAATGAAAGAGAGACATTGAAGTCAATGACAGAGACTCCTCTCTTCACCCCAAATCCATCTTCATTAGCCGATACAGTAGCCAGTGTGACCACTGCCCAGCCCACCATCCCTGTCGCAACTACCTCAAGTAGCAAGTCCAACATATCTTCCTCTCCGGTACTGCACAGGGCAAAGGTTATATTGGGGAAATCTGCCACCAACACAACAAAGATGAAACGGTCAAATTCTCAACAGGCTCAGGTGGCATCATCTGTGAAGCAAAATGCAAATATCAAAGCTCTGAAAAAAGTGTCCAAAGGCAAAAGAAATTTGAAAAGGGCAAGGAAAGTTAACTCGGCAATGAGTAATGGGGTAATTGCCTATGCGGATGTTTCAGAATCATCTGATGCCAATCAGGAAGCAGATTTGATAACCTTTGTCAATAACAAGTTTCGGAACAAGGGTTCCCGTTCTAATAGTGTATGCTCAACTTCTGAGGGCCAAGCCTTTGTGAATGGTTCAAGTGATCCAAGCAACTTGAGTTCCATCAAGGAAGCGAAACTATCAGACGAAGATGAGGATATAGATGTAGATATTGACATTGAAAATGATGACGATGAGAATGCAGTGCTTCAAAGTCGTTCGACGTCACCTAGTTCAGTATATCAGCAGCTCCTTAAATCTGCTCATATTGAGTGTGAAAAGCCAAGGAAAGCCACACTCCTTCCAATAGATAAAGAATCAGCACTAGAAGTGAAAGACAGTTTTGAAAATGTGGGAAGTGCTGACATGACAGCTGAGTGCGTGGACAGGGGAGACAACATACCAGGATTTGAGGAGTCTGATTCACAAGACACTGTCATCAAGAGTGAAACCTTCTCAGATGACAATAGCAAGGATAAGCATGATGAGGAAGAGGAAGAAGACGAGCATCATGTGAAAACAGAGACCATAGGTAGTAACTTTACTAAGCCACTCTCCTCTTGCCTGACCCATTTTTTGTTTGTTTGTTTAGTATTGTTTTCTGTATCTTAATACTTGATGTCCTTGCTTGATAGCACAGGCTGTAGAAAATTATGTTTGTAAGCACTCCTGATTTTAAAAAAAAAAATCTTGAGAGAAAATGCTCATTTTATGAACTACTGACATTGACAGCAGTAAAGCGTCATCAGTGGGGTGCTGAAAAAAAAAAGAAGATTTATTCAATTACAGTTTGATTCATCCATTGTTGACATTACAAGAAAACATTCTTGACCAGGCTGAAATACTGGCAGTTGATAGTTGCATGTGTTCATTCTTTTTGTGGATGGCTGGAAAAAGGGTCAGAGGTTTGGCATTGCAGTGCTCCTTTTTTCACCCTGAGAAGATTACACTTAACCTATGAGCATGTGTATCATATTCTCTTTCTCCCATATTCTTAGTTTTAGCTGTATGGTCTTACAGGATAGCATTCCTCTCTCAGCATGAAATACTGATACTGCATATATCGATTCTTTTTGTGGAGGGTTGGGAAAAGAGAGCAGTGGTTTTTCCTTTTAGTACTCCCCCTTTTCACTGTGAGAATACTACATGTCACATTTGTGTAACATTTAAACCCTGTGTATTTTAGTATCTGTTCTTCAGGCTCATCAGTCCTGTTGAGTTGTAGCCTAGCTGCCTTGAAATGGAAGAATTTTAGATGTATGAAGAAAGCATCATGTCAACCCCAGGGAAAAACCACCTTATCTCATTCTTCACCTGTTCTTTTTTTTCTTAAATAATAAAGCCTGGAAATGGGAAAAAAAAAAAAAAAAACGTCCCTGGGCATTTTACAGTGGATGCGTTGATGTTGGTTTGGTTGAACTTTGTTTCACCCGAGTTCCATCATATGTGGAATCAATTGCATTATTATTTTTAAATATATCAGGATTATCATGTATTTTGAACTGCAAATTGAAAATACAACAACAAAATAAAATCCATTTATGATAACCTGATGTGATAATATTTCAGATTCTCACCAAGTGTTGTTATTTTTCCTCAGTGAATGGTCTGGTAGCTGCCTCAGGGGAAGTGATTGAGTTTGACATACCTCAGGAAGAGAAGGTCTTTTTACCCGCTGCAATCACTGATGAGGAGAAGAGAGTTCATGCAGATTTCTTTGATGGGCGACCCCCTAAAACCCCCGAGAGATATCTCAAGATCAGAAATTATATCACAGATTGTTGGTAGGAAATGTATTTTTATTGTGATAGACAAACAAAACAGAGTCTGGAGCTTGACATATAATGGTAGTGTAAGAAATGACTATTTGAAATATTGTGAAAAGAGATTTTAGAATTTAAAAAAATGGAAGGAAGGAAGAAAGTGCAGAAAGTGGTAATTTCTTTTCAAATCTATTTTGTATCTGTCAGAAGTAGCTCATTTTTATTATTTTTTTTCCCTTAAATGACATGTTGACCAATATTTGGCCGAGAAAATTATGAAATGGAAAGGAATGTTGAAAATTAAAGTGTTGTAAATACAAAGATAAATGTGGCCAAAATATTTGAAATGCTGATGTCATCTTTTCTTCTAAAATGTGGAAGCAACTGTCTGTATGTTTTTCCTAGGATCAAAAGTAAGCCCACTTATCTGAACAAGACCTGCATCAGGCCAGGGCTGAAAAACTGTGGAGATGTCAACTGTATAGGCCGAATACACTCCTATTTGGAATGTGTTGGAGCTATTAATTTTGGTTGTGGTGAGTGACAAGACTGTGAGGGATTGCATATCTTAGTCAATTATATTCTTACTTATGGCCAGTATCAAGAAGACGGTGGACTTTTCTTAATTAGTTCTACAGTGCCTGAAGAACATTAAACTTATTTTACCAAGCTTTACTTCTAGTTCCTCAGAATGACTCAACCTTCCTTGAAGTTTGATTATCATGTTGCCACCCACTGTTTCTGGACTTCTTTGATGTTTGGGAAAGAAGTCAGGGACAAACAGTGGCATTCTTCTGGGGTGATAGTCATAGCAGGATGCTGCAGTTCACCATGTTTTCACAACCTGGAAGTATTTCCAACAAAGTGCAACAATCTGGGGTTATGATCTATGTGCATCATATAATCCAAGAATGTCAGATTATCTCAAAACCACTTTGTCTCTTGCTAGTTTTAAATGAAGGGAAATCTAATAACTGGTATTCTTTCCAGAGTACAGCGAACCTTTTTTATTGTTATTATTTTTTAAAAATTTTATTTTATTTTCCCTAGGGAACTTTTTTTATTATTGTCTTTTTTTTTAAAAATTATTTTATATTATTTCTAGAGCAAGCTGCCTACAGAAATCCTCACAAAACTGTAGGAGGGGGAACCAACAGCAGAGTAAAAGGAATCAACAAAGATCTCTTAGCATCATTCCCAGTTTCCAAGTCCGAGTCAATGGTAAACAATAGAAAAGAAAATGTTTAGTCACAAATTTACCTAGATTAATTTTGTTTTCTGTCAGAATTGGTCAGTAGAGAGGGTCATTTCAAGTCCAACAGAAATAGAGATCAATCACAGTGCGAACATTTTATCAAATGAAGTTATGTGTAAATTATTCTTCCATCCCATTTGATATTTTCCACATTTAAAACAATCTAGTTTTTTAAACGTATGCATAGCAGAAATGTGTTTGGTTTTTTTTTTTAGATTTTTGCAAAATATTGATGTCCCATCAAGGTACCTTTATTTCACACAAGTGTTAAGGCTGACATTAATTTAATTTCTTAGAATATTTATTTTTACCATGTCACCTTCTATATCTGCCAATGCTACTTTCTATTTTTGTAGTTTTGATTTGTGTAATGAAAGTAAGATTACAAAGTGGGCCAGCTAGATGATTTTTCTAATATTTTAATTTGCAGTAAGCCCAACTGTTTGATGATATGAAATATTATATTCTCAGTAGCAGGCACTCTTCACTATGTTTGTATATTCATTCAAATTTTTTCTTTTCTTTTTTTTTTTTTTCTTTTAAGTATAGATCATGATGATAATTATCTGTTGTTTTTGTGATGTTCATGAACTGTAATATGTGGTGTGACTAACTATTGATATCTATATGTTATTATAGTATGTAATGATATGGGTTTTTTTTGTGTTTCTTTTTTTATTATACAGAGACCACGGAAACGTAGAATTCGAGATGGTACAGGATTATGGGTTGATGAAAAAGAACTGGAGGGCAAAACTATTGAAGTAAGCAACCAGCCCAGGACATATACTGCAATTACAGTCATTTATATGCACTGGACTATAAGTGAAATTAATTACAGAGATTTTTCTAATTAGAATGGCCCTTTTTCCTCTTTGTCCCAGAAATTAAGTATGTACTGGTTTGGGATAATGCTTGGTTATGCTTCCCTTGTTATGATGTGATTAACTTTGTGCCATGTGAATTCTGAGCAATAAACACTCTATGCATCTGGGCTAAATTTACTTGATCAAAATTGCAAAGATTAACTATGCCAAATCTAAGCATTATATACCACATCGTGGAGTCTGGTTAAATTCAACCCACTGATTCTCTTTGACAGCACAACAGTGAGAGAAAGAAGTCTGAAGCAGCACGGAAGCCCAAGGGACCACGCATGTCCAAGACAGTGTATGACCCTTTCAAGCTTGTGCCTTGCCAACCGTTTACTGAAGAAAATAAAGTAAGTGATGCTGGCATCAGGCCTTTTTATAGTCTAAAGTATCTAGGCAAACTTATATGTTATGTTATTGTGGAAAACGTAATGACTTTTTACAGAATATTTTGACAGAGTAGGATGCACTTAATATTTTAAGCAAATTTGTTCTAGATTTATAAAAATAATTTGCTGAAAATATCTGAAAAACTCATACAGAGGAGAAGACCACTGGGACAGTTAGAGGATCTCCCATTTGCAGTGTTGAATATGCCTCAATTTACACAATGCAGTGTCAAAGTTGAATGTGCATTTGGTGCCCTATGTACCTGAATGCATAATTAACCTGACGAACCCTACTAGCTGCTACATCAGGCAGGCTTTCTCATTCTGAATTCCCTATTGCCTGGTTTTCTGAGCACAGCCTGGCATCTCAAATGAAAGGCACCTGTTGCTACGAATTATTAGTAGTGAGGTGAATGTATATGGCCATGCCCATGAACTTTGTTTTGTATGTGTGAAACATGTTTGCTCAATTTTCTGAAAGTATTACTAACCATAGAATACCTGTATTTTGCTCTTGGGGCCCAAGGGAGTAGAGGATTGCTAGTGGGGAAATGAGGTTTTCGAAGGCTTTATAGAGATGAAGTATTGATATAGTTTATAATATATCTGTACACAAGAAGTGGAATGCATATGACACTGAATGATGAGATTTTAAGTTTCAACAGAATTGGACTGTACATTCCCTGTATTGTAATAAAGCAGTGATGAAATCAGACTTTGTAATTTAAATTGTATTGTAGTTCTTTTTCTCTAACAGTAGAAGAGTAGGTAGCACATGGGTCTCATGAATACGCCACTGAGCATAGCTTTAAACATTTTTTTTAGAAATCAACTTATTGCCATATGCTTTACTCCTCACATCTCAGGACTAGAAAACAGAAATGTGAGAATAATGAACATTGTTAATAAATTACTTCTCCCAGCCCCCATACAAGATTGAAATATTCAACACAGCCCTGGCCATTATGGACATCCATGCCCATATATCCAAGACAGAGGTGATAGGGATGTTGGGTGGTCAGTTTTGTGCCCAGACTGGACAGCTGACCATCAGCATGGCCGTCCCCTGTAAGAGTATGAGCACAGGAATGCAGTGTGAGATGGACCCAGGCAAGTCTTAGAGAAGTTTGCTGATAGTTCTCCCTCTTTTCTTTGATTTTCTATCTTGACATAACAGTAGGCAAAGAGACTGACAGAAGGTTGTGATGCTTTGTCTGTTGTTTACATCATCACCTTCAACGCTTTCAGAAGGTTGTAAAATCTGTTTGCTTTGGATCTCGAATCGTATAGTTTGCAATTTGACAAAAGATAAAAAAAGATAAATTCGAAACCTCCTGTGACGAAAAAAAGAAAAATTGAATTTATAAAGCATTGAGTGTGATGATATAAACAAGAGACAAAGGGTCACAGTCTCATAATCTCTCTCTGTTTTTTTAGTTGCTCGATTTTAATTGAAGAGCCATTACATGTATGATCTTCAAGTTATGGTATTCGTGGTTCTGGTACTCCGCTGACAGGTCTTATTTCATATCGTCTTTTCCCTGTATATCCTCTGTTTTGGGCATTTGACAATGGATGTGAGGCTAAATCCAGATATCTGGAAAGTGTTTTATAAAGGAGAAATAATTTCTTCCAGGAATATGTAAGAGGCCAGTTCATTGTCATTGTAAATCAGTATGTAAAAATTATCCAGGAATGTTTTGTATACATCTGAAATAGGATTTAGTGATAGCATTGTTTGTAAAGTGACACTGACATCATTTGTGAGAAAACTTTATCGTTGATATCATGTGAATTGCTTTGATGTTATCATAAGTACTGTTGTCATAGTTGTTGTTGTGACTTGCATACACATATCACCCCTATTTTCAAGATCAGTACCACGTAAATTGTTTTTTTAATTATTTTGCTATTCATTTGCAAGCATCAGTATTATATGCAGGTGAATTTGCTCTCTTGCTTTTTTTAATACCATTCATTTTCTAGCATCAGAATGATATGTAAATGAATTGCTTTCTTATTACTTTGCTATTAATTTTCTAGTTTCAGAGTTATGTTCAGTAGAATCTTCTTAATTGGAAGTGGAAGGGAAAAAGAATTGACTTCGAATTAAGCAAGTTCGAATTACATTGTGGTCAAATGAAATAACTACAACTAGTACATAGTTACTTCCCTTGTAGGCTTGCTCTAAAGTTTAGCTAGATTTAGATCCAGTTCTTTTAGTTTGTCTGTGTTTCTGGTCAACAATTTTATTTTCATTGCTGGATATATAGTGAGTGAATTTCTCTTCAACAGGTTGGGTCTTGATATTTAAATTTAAAGGGATCTGAATTAGATCAAAAGAACGCTAAGTGTAGATCTAGATCTACACAATGAATGTAGATCTAGCTTGTTGGTATGATCGCACTGTTTCAGTGAGAGTTGACAGTCACTGATGTGTTTCACTAGCCTCGAGCTAGATCTAGTTGAAGACAGCAACAATGGGCTGAGAAAGAGGGAGCGCGTTCATTTCATGTGTATCGAAATCAGCCATCTTGCTGTCATGTCACTAGTGTTAGGTGTGGTCGGCCCATGGAGCTATTATTAGGCCTACCCATTGTTTGGTCATACTGTTGATTTATGGCTGTTTTGAAACCAATGGTCAGTGGTCAGTCTCCTGAGGCGGAGTTTGCTTTTGTGGGTCAGTCATACTAGGCCTATTGTCAGTCTTTGTCCCACGCATGTACACACGGTGGAATGAATGTATCGATCGATAGCGCATCATTCTTTCTTAAAACAGTGGTAGATCTAGATGTCAATGCATGTTTCAGGGAACACTGGGGTGGTGCAGAATGGATAGGTGAAACAACACAGACCATTCAACAAGTAAATTTCGGATTTTCACGTGAGTGGTGTGAAAACTTCGAATTCCCGAATTTGAATTATGAGGAGCGGGGCAGAATCAGCTCAAATTACGAAGATTATTTTTATTAAGGACAAAGAAGGGGAAAAAACCTAGCTTCCAGGAATATTCGAATTGAACAGAAATTCGATTTAGAAGAGTTCGAATTATTTGGACTCCACTGTATAGATGAATTGCTTTGTTATTTTTCTGTTAATTTTCTAGTTTCAGTGTTATAGCTAAATTGTTTTCTTATTTTTTTTACTGTTGTTGTAGTTATAGTTGTACTTATTGATGTGCCCTGATCACATCCATTCTCCAGTATCCCAAACCTTGGCCAGTGAGCAGATAGAAGATGTGGGTATGTCAGTGGTGGGCTGGTACCACTCCCACCCCACGTTCAGCCCAGACCCCTCTGTCAGAGACATTGAGACACAACAGAAGTTTCAGGTAGGTGCAGGATGACTTAGAAATATTTCAGGTTTTGAAAATACTCACCATATCATCAAGATAGAAATAACTGAGAATACAGAAATCAACATGTGCTCTGAAGTAGAATCAGTTTTATTTCAATAAAAGAAAAGAAAGAATTAGTGGTGGAATTTAATTACTGAAATTCAAGATACCCATATTAATAAGAATTGTGTCACTTCATATCAAATCATTTTATGGTGTTAGGAAAGTATATGGTATTCTTTTTTTTTTTCAGCTCTATTGTTATGAAAATGAATAAGGGATTTCTAGTGTTAAAGATAACTGAGGATATTTCACAATAATAGTTTGATGAAAGTATATAGGCCTATAAATATCTATCTGCTTTATATTTTTTGCCAAGTCACAGTGGGAACAACATGTTTTCTTTTCATTAATTTGTTCACAGATGCATATTTTTTTTTGCAGAGATAAATGAAAAAAAAAATCTCATTATTTCATTGGTAGGCAGGCAGCTTCTTGATAAGAGCAGTATATTTTTTTTCTTTCTTATTTTTTGTTATTCTGTATATTTCCCACCAGTGAGTTCTAAATGTCAATCATTGTTCTTTGTTTCTCCTTCCATCAGTATTGGTTTTCCAAAGGAGGCAATCATTTTGTGGGAGTGATTATCAGTCCGTACAACTCTCTCAGCCCATCTGTCTTCTCTGACATCCGCTGCCTTACCATCAGTGAAATGCATAGCAAGGAACATCTGTGCAGTGAGTGGTTATGGCTAGGTTATTAATTTATTTTAGGCTGGGTATTAAATGTCTTGTGATTGTGATGGCATTATTGAGCCATGAATAGGAGTGATGTCAATTCAGGAGTAGAATATGCATTTTGAATCCAGTTTTCCATGTAGACTATTAAATAAGGACAGACTTATATTTCTGTGAATCTTCAGCTTTGTGCAGCTGATGTGACAATAAATTAGCCTGTTAATGAGAAAAAAAAAATAAAGTAAAAAAAGGAACTTTCTTCATGAAAACAGCACAGGATGATGGGACTTATGAAATTTTATGGAAAAGTGTGTTGGTTTAGAAGTGAAAAACTTGATTTGGGATAAGACATTTAAGTATCTTGGATTCGTTGTTGTTCTGAAAATTGTTGGGGAGAGCTTTAATATTTGATGTAATTAGATCCAGTCACATTTGATTGACACAGGCTGAAGATTTGACCATCATCCACATATAACTGCAACAGCACTACTAGCATGTAGTGACGCTATTCATTCTTAAGTTGTCCCAAATGTAAATTGATCTTCTCATCTAACTTTCTCCATTGGTGTTTCATAAAAGTGTGAAAAGTAAATTTTACCCTCTGAGAAAAACGTATCATGTGCTCTTTCATGAACAGATTTGCCCTACAAATTTGACTACCAAGTGATCTACCGTGACAACTTGAGGGAGATTCTGGGTCCAGCCAGTGAACTGGCGGAGAAATATTCAAATTATGTCAACCGAGTGATGTTGTCCTGTCAATACAAGACTTCCCTGGGCATCACCTGTCTTTCCAAGGTATGATGATATCAGCATAGGAGTAAAGAACTTTAGGGAATTAGGTCAGGAGGCATTGTTTGAATAGTTTTAAGATATTGTGGTTGTAAGTAGTATGTCATCATGGACTAGGTGTATGACATTTTTAATTTCAGGGACAACGATTGACATTATGTTGATAATATGCCATGTCAAGGATAAAAACTTGTTATGACATACATTTTTCTCTAGAAAAGGAAATGGAAAAGCCAATGTTGCTAATTTTGATTGATTCATATCATAATTCATATGTCATTGTGTTCCCCTTGATTTTTGTCATTAGAATGAAGTCGGACATTAAAATGGCAGTTAAAACACCTTTGTCTACTATTTTTCAGGTTGTATCACAATTGCATTCTTGTTTATTTCACAGATGCTTCAGTCAGTGAAACAGCTACTGATACTACCAAAGGATACTAACAATGCCGTCTCCACAACATCAGTAACCAACAACCACAGCACCTGCCAACCTGTTACCACTTCTTCATCTGTCATAGTTACATCGCCAGCCACGTCTACTTTGGATGACTCATCCATGGATAGTTATCCATCAGCATCACTCTCCACATCTGCCTTGACTGTCACAACATCAGTTCTTGCAACAACAGCAACGTCATCATCATCTACCTCATCTATAGTTTCACTGCCAGCACCACCCACCGCCCCACTGAACCGCAGTAAAATTGATGAAGTTTTGCACTGGCTTGAACAGATTTTCTTGGAAAAATTCAGTCAGACTACTCCAAGATCTCCGCCTATCAGCAGTTTGTCTAGTCCACCCCACTGACCATTTGCTGTATTTGGACTGATTTACATCCGTAACACCAAGTGCTTCATGGCCTTTCTGTACCATTGGAGTAAAGAAGACCTGAAGTGAGGAATGACATTTCAACTGGCTATGAACACTTTGCTAGGCCATCTCAGTCAACTTTCTCTATCTTTATGCTGTCTCATGTTCACATTGCAAATGCTTCATGCATCTTTGTATCCATGTGGCAAAGAAGACTTGAGAGGCAGGTCTTTTCATTCTTCAACAACATTTTACTAACCTGTACTAAGTTAATATTCACAGTTTTTGTACTGACCAAGATCTACAGCACCATATGCTTTATGGAAAACTTGGGGTGACAGTGATATGTCTCGCAGCCAGTCGAAATGAGATGTAAGTCGCTGGGCTAGAACTGAGAAATCCGGCTTTGAATGTGATGAGGACGGTCAGATATCGAATTTTTTTTTACTG
>JBCEWB010119135.1:0-11560 GCA_039654565.1 Peronia peronii
TTAACTCTGATAAAATTTACACTGTTCTGGGTGTTTTTGGTACTGCAGAGTTTGATTCTGAGGTCAGTTTGTTACCAGCTCTGCATGCAGCTTATCAATTTAAGATGTCAGTATATCATAATGTCCAAGGTTGACGTAAAAGAATAACTAGATTTAGATCTGTATTATAGGTGTAATTTTCATTTCGATTATAATTTTCATGACGTATTCTGTGTCCTTTCAGTTTCTAATCGATGAAATACATTGTGTATTAGTAGCGGCAAAGAGGTTAATTGTGTTAAAAGTGGCTTATCTGTAGGAAGCGGATTGAATCAGGGGTAATTTCTGAAATTGGCCAGAATTATCATTTTCTAAATATCATGTTGATATTGTGATTACAGTGATTCAGATTTATGGAAATAATTGTATACTGCACCTTTTTGTAGTGTGACTACTCAGTTGTTTTATTGCTTCTTAAAAAGGTGTATTATGGCATTGTTAGATGACTTAACCTTTGATATCACAATGAAGAGGCAGATTCTAATTAAAGTGACTGTCAGCCATTTGTAAGACACACACAGAATGAACAGTTTGACAATTTGGATTTAAAATTGTTTCCTTTCACATTCAATTTAGATTTCAAATAATTACCATTGTATAGAGTGTGAAATTCTCTTTGGTTTGTATATTATATTTTGTCTGTTGTTTATTAGAAATGTTTTTTAAAAAAGATGTTTAGAATTTGTTTGATAGGCAGAAATAAATTACAGATTGTCCCTTTTTTCCTTTTTCATATTGTATGAAAACTGAATGATGGTGTCTTACAAAAAGTGAGCTTAATTTTTGTATAAGCTTTAACAGCCTCTTTCTAGTTTCAAGCAAACATATCTTAACCATTTTGTATTGATTTATGACACTGTCAATATGATGTTTGTTCAAAAGTTAAAAAAGACTGAATTTTGAATGAAAATCTTCAGATTTTAAGAATAATTCCTTTTTAAAAAAAAAAAAAAAAAGCTACATCACTCATCCAGGAAAGAAAATTAATCAGGACAAAAAGTTCTGTAATGTGAAACGGTTCACTTACAGTGAAAAATAAAATTTGGTTCAAATGTTCTAATTGTAGCTTACAACTTAAGCTTCACACCAGGTAAAAGTGGTAATTTTAAGCAGTAAATCTAAATTCATATCTGCATCTTATTCTTTTTCCATTGTCCTATGTCAGGAGTAAGGCAAAAATAAGTGGTGACTTTAGAAAAAAAATCTGATTCAGCACTGCTTTTTTATTGTTCTTTCAGTTTCTTTATAATTGTCTTATGAGCAGCAGAGTATATTACCTATCATGGTCTTAAATTTTAAAAAAATCTTACATAAAAATACAGCATAACTGCAGTGTAATTGTTTTGTTCACAGAATGTTTGCTGTCTTGGTTGGGTAATTTATAGTATTGTTCAGGGGATTTCATCTTAAATAATAATTAATAACAGTTGTGTGCTTTTCAAAATTGAAGCCAAATGATTTGTCAGAGATTTGTTTTTTTGCAAGTGAAAAATATATATATATATATATTAAAAAAGTACAGTGGAACATGCTCAAACCAAAATTTTAGGGATGGGGCATATTATTTCAGTTTAAACATATTTTGGTTTATCCAGACTGGTATGGTGGAAGTTGTCAGAAGAGGGGAACAAACTCTGTAAGATCAAATTTCACTAACTAACCATGTGGGTCATCTGAAACTACACGCCACATCAGACAGCATGCATCACAATTCTTTGATGATATGTTGTCCACCTTTGCCTCATGAGCACACTGCATAATTTAGATTCCACAGACAATGCGCACTTGATTCACTGACACAGTTCCCCCACCCCCTACCCCCTCTCCATCTTTGACACCTGCTGGTGGCCTCAGGCCTGACGATGAGAGAACAGCCTGTCAGTACTAAGTGTGTTTGATTAAGAATAGGTTGCAGGCTTCCATTAAAATCAAGGTCATTGTTTTAGGTTCAGCTGTGTTACCGCTGATGTTGACTTTGGTTTATTGCTAGTTCATTAACAAAGAGTATAGAGAAAAAAACGGGGATTAATTTTTGTTTCGGTTCAGCTGTGTTTTAGGTTTAGCCGTTTTTGGTTTAGGTGTGTTCCATTTATTTAAAAGTAAAAAATAAAAAAAAAATTTTCTTAAGTTATGAAAATTGTGGAATGTCTAATGGTGGGTCCACAGTTGAGCAGTTTTTGCTGAACATGGCACATGAGCAGCAGTGTACAAAATGCTCAGGTGTGGACATGTTTATTTGAGTTGTTTTTATTGTTCACCATTTTATTATTTTTTTGTATTATTATGTTTTATTATTAGATTGCCCGGGCCGAACGTGATGGCAAAGTGGGAGCGTTTTGCTTGCGCACATTCATTACATTCGTGCACAAGTGTGTACCACTGCTCGAATAAGCGCCTGATGAAAATGGAATGGGAAAGGGGAAAAATGTTTGGTGGTTATCGACGAATATGAAAAATTCCTGAATTCTGGAATCCTAGGCATGGGTTTTATACAACAAGAGTCGAAGACATGAATGCTGGACTTTGATTGCCAAGGCTTTAGACAGACTTGATTATATTTTTAATTTTTTGTTTTGTTTTTGTATTGTCTTGTTCCATATTCATGCCAAATTTCACAACAGTTGCTCCAGGAAAAAAAAAGTAGATCTCATATTTTGTGTTAAAAAACTTGTTGAAAACAGCGTTATTGTTTTTTTTGTGTGTTTTTTTTTTTTACTTAAAAAAAAAAACAAAAAAAACAACAACAGTTAGGAGGAGCTTTTGATCAGGCTTTCAACCTCAAGTTATTTCAAATACTAGCTTTTCCTCCATGACTTCCACCTGATTGCACCTTTGCCTGAGCATCTTCTCACATTATCCCTCCATTTTTGCTTTTTTGCTTCCTTATCGCATCAGCTAAAAGGCTCTGTAGAATCATTTCGAGGCCCTGGAAGGCCTGTATATGCTGCCATTTCTTCATGGTCAAAACTAAGAGTGTCTTTATCCTTGCAGTGACAGATGGTCACTCCTATATTATGAAACAGCAGAAAGAGGACATTTTCCACCCTCATTAGGTCGTGGGAAGTCTAATATGAAGATCCATACGAAAACTTTTGCTGATATTTGCTGTGGTCAGTGCATCACTTGGTCAGCCAGTGTCCACTTCTGGCATTGGGGCTCCTGATATTAGTGAAGGAGATCATATTCAAGTCTTTGATGTCATTTTCTCATAGCCAGCGAAATATTAATGATCTGCTACTGCAAATT
Source organism: Peronia peronii (assembly GCA_039654565.1). Classification (NCBI taxonomy): domain Eukaryota; kingdom Metazoa; phylum Mollusca; class Gastropoda; order Systellommatophora; family Onchidiidae; genus Peronia; species Peronia peronii. The sequence goes on from JBCEWB010119135.1 coordinate 3,286, forward strand.
GAGTTGCGCTGAACCAGAATCTGCACATCAGAGGAACCAATCAAGCTTTGAAGGACCACCCTTCCAACATCTTGGAATGGACATGTAAATCTTTTATGCCATTTTTGTTGCCAGAAAAGTCGTAATTTTATAAAGAAAACCAAAAGCCAGATAGAATTTTGAGCAACAACCTGATTTCAGAACTCTTCCCACCCTTTTCCCTTTTAAAAAAGAAGATGGAAAACCATATCAGTAGTTCAAGGAGAAAGAAGGCAAAATGAACAAAGCCACTCGGTACCAGAAGAATTCAGAGCTGCTTGTGGTTGTTGTTGCTGCTGCTGCTCTTCTTTTTCTTCCCTTCCAACTATGCATCTCTTAACATATTAACTTTCTCCCTTTACCTGCCTATTTGTCTGACTGTTGATCTGTGTGTGTGTCTGCCTGCCTGCCTGTCTTTTGGTCTGTCTGTTTGTCTACCTGCCTGTCTGTCTATCTGTCAGTCTCGTCTGTCGCACAGCCAAACAGTCTTTAACTGGTATGGCTCTTTGAAACTTTGTGTCTTACTATTGGCTTTGGAGACCAACTGTATTTATTAATTTTTCTAAATCCTCTGAAGACATTCTGGTGAGATTCTGCAAAAGGGCATAATCCCTATCTCCAAGTATTGTCGAACATTCATGGTGAATGAAAAGTTGTCGAATTCACATTCTTCAGTACCTATTCTTCTGTTTTATTAAGGAACACAATGAAAAAAGCTCGTGAGGCTGGTGTCACATCCACGTTTACAGTGACTGGTGCACAGACTACACATTAAAAAATCTGGCAAACAGTAAATACACAGCGAACACAACACTCAGATGTGGACGGCACAGTGCACATTTGTTCGCTTCATGCGCCATATGTGTTTCGGCGTGGTCTGTGCACAGTGAATAAATATGTACCCCAAGCAATGCTCAAGTGTGGACCCACCACAGTAGAATGTATTTTCTGAGTATTCTGTTCTTTTTTATATAATATGACAATCAGTGATTGTAGATTTTTGGCAGCATTACTTCGTCCTCATGGCCCTTGGCTCCCATCAGGAGACATCAAGACACTTTCTAACAAGTTGTGCACCAGTTTTCTCCATTTCTTGCAGTTTGCAGGCTAGGGCCTGGGTCTTTGCAAACCTGTTCGTTATCGATCCATTGCTGGATATTGTCGGTTCATCTTTTTTTTTTCTGCCCCCTTCTTTTTTTTTTTTTTTTTTTTGCTCCCCATTTACTGTTTGTTAGTTCATTTAGTACAGTTTTAGCGAGACTACCAGATCTTGTTATATGTTCCAACTGTCGGAACTATATCTGTTTGGATTTGTCACACCCAGGTAATGGTTGGCGAACTGCCAGCTGACTTCCTACGAGCAGGACCACCTTTGACACAAGAGCAAGAGGATGAAAGAATTGCCCGAATCCTGCAAGCCCAGCAGCAAGCAGGAGTGAATGTTGTGTCTGCCTCCAACTTTGCTGGAAGGCTAAGCATTTCTGTGGTACAGGTAGGTTAAAATTTGCACGAAAGGCTGCTCTGGCACTTTTATTGATTTTTAGACTTTTTGTGGCATTTGTCTCTTTTTTTTTCTATTTGACTCCCATGGATTGTCCCGTCTCTTTTCCATATAGCCTAAAAGATTAAAAATGATCCATGTATATATTTGAAAGATGACAGGCCTCAAATGTGTGAGAAGAAGGCAACCTGTGTGAGGAAAAAGAATTTAGTAAAAAAAAAATGTTTCTTATTAGAATTGCTAGTGCAGGGAACAGAAAAAAAAAAAATGTGCCCTAGCGATTTCCAATTAGTGGTACATGTATTTTATTTATAATTGCCTAGCACTGAGTGACACAACAAAAATGATGTGCTCTCAATAGTTTCTTGTCAGAGACATTTCGTAGTTGGAATCTGACATTGAAACTGCTAAATGAGTCAGCAGTATCAGTGTTATGTGATATGGTGTGAAATGAAGGTAGGTCCTATAGCTAGACTGAAATTTAGAGATGAATGGAGTGGAATAAATTTAATCTCAGGCAATAGAAGGGAAATAAAATAGATATGAAGAGGTTCAATTATCCACTTTCATGAAGATAAATATTTGTTTCCCTTCAAAGCCTAATAAATATTTGCTATTTATAATTACTGTGTCATCATTAAATTTGAACTGTATAGTCATGCCCCAAGATAAGTATTGAAAGTCGCAGTATTTGTTGTTCATTCAAGTAAATGACCCATGATATGTTTACAGCTGAAGCAATGAAACTGTGATTGAAAAAAAGGTCATGAAAGATAAGATGAAGTTCATCATGGCCAGTGACTTGATAGGAGATGGAAACTGGGTCGAGAGTACTCTTCATTTCTCCAGTCATTTAACTATGACATTCTTTTAATGCATGACAAATAACTGTCACTGTCATAACACATGGTTACTGCTCTACATACAACAATAGCATAAGTCATTTTCTGCACTTTTCAGATGCGAGAAACATATTTCGCAAGAAATTTGATGAGCTATGCCACTGTAATTCTGTCGAATTTATAGATATTTCTGTTGGCCCATTTCTGTTATAATGACATTATACTTGATAACTCTCATGCTTAAGAATGTTGTGAGACATGAGATGCATTTTTGGTGTATATCATTTTAGCATAAGTCTGATAAAAATACCATTATTTAAGAGGAGTAATGATATGATCAATGTCCAAGTGTAGTCCCACACACATAATGGTACGTGGACATAAGACACTTGTTTTATGTATGATTTTTATTTTTTTTTGCTTCAGTATAGTTTGCAAGCTTTATATCTAGCCATTCATGAGGATGAAGTTCAAATGTAGAGCATTGGAAATGTACAATAAAAAATGAATATTTAGTCAAGAGATCAGTATATTTTGACTTTATAAACTTTGTCTCTTCCGGATTTTTCTTTTTTCAGTAATATATTATGACCCAAGACATGCAACTATTCTGAACTATTCATGTATAGCCCATTTGTTTCTCCCTTAAAAAAATGTGGTACTCTAGTGTTGTCTTTCCACTTTCGTAAATCATATATAAATATAAAAATGTTTTGTTGATTGAAATACCAAGGACAGAGCTATGTCCTGACTTGCTTGAAAGACTCTGTTCCTGGCTAGAGTTAAAAAAACATGTTGGTGGCACATAGAGACTATGACATTTTCATGAATTGGAAATACATTGGCTTCTCTAGATATCAAACTTTGGCCGTTGTTTTTAAATTTACAAGGAAGACTGAGAGGAATCCAAGCAGATAGCGTAATATGCCATTTTTATTGTCCGTTCTCTTTAATGGTATTGATTGTATAGTGTGTGCTGGCAAAGGATAGATATCCACAACTTATCGGAGATTCATTGACTGATGATTTGATGTGGGTTTGAGAGAGATTTTAATCCATAACAAATGATCTATTGGGGAAGAGCTTTCATGTGGGAACATCACTGTTTTTTCTGTTCATGATTACCCAGCAAGTATGTTTTGAACTTTTTGTCATTTAAAGGCCAGACTTACAAAGAATTACGGTCTAACTAAGATGGACCCATATTGCCGAGTGAGAATTGGACACACAGTCTTTGAAACACCTACTGCCTACAATGGAGCAAAGGCACCCAGGTGGAACAAGACAGTTACAACGTAAGCTATTCACTGACCACTATCCAATAGTATTGAGTGTTCTTTTTTCCTCTATGGTGTATCATAAAGTTTTGCTCTAACCACACTGTGAAGGTATGAAATTGCTTGCTTTTCCCTAATGAAGTATCGTGTACATGGGTATATCCCATTGCAATATACATGTTGTGTGGCCAGTTGAAGTGAACTTGATGTCCACTTTTTCACATGTAGAGTTAATTGTGTTTTGTGAAAGAGAAATGAATGTACCTTGATTTAATGGAAAAATTATTTACGTATGTTTTAACTCTTCTTATGCTAAGATTCTCACATTTAACTGAGTTCCTCTAACCACATGGTCAGTGAAACCAACTTTTTTTTCACAATAGTGTCCTTTGATATCCAGTTCATTATGTCTAGCTGCAGGAGAAATGTGTCGACTACATATTATCATCTTCCTTGATAAATTTTGTTTTTCAGATTCTGTAGAGATTTTTTTATCCAGCAGTTTGAAGAAGCTGTCATGCATTAATCTTGTACAAGTGATTTTGAAATTTTGCTTGAGTACAATCTCTAATTTTCATGACTGATTTTTCTATGGTCGTTCCTCATGTTGTCCAGTGCTTGTTAACTGCACTGCAGTGACAGTTCTTTTTTTTCAATGTGCCTGAGGGAGAACAATTCATACTCTGTATGTATGGAAGAAAAGAGCAGCTGCTTATTCATTGTATAGGGTCATGAGAACAAGAGACTGATTCTACAATGAACATTTCCATATACATATTGTGTTGCTACTTTGTGAGGATAAAAGTGTGAACTTGGGTAAAACTAAGCCAAGAGTAACCATGTTGTGTACAGATCATGAAATGCTCTCAAGACAACTTTTTGATCCGTGACCCATAGCTGCTGGATACAACTTTCATGAAGTGAGCACCATATGATAATCCATTTTCACTGTACAGCAGGGCTTTTATCTTGTCTTAAGGGGTGGGGCGGGTCCTGAAATCGAGATTTTGGCTGAAAATATTGAATTTCCGATTTTTGTTTTTTCTTCAAGCTAAACCATTTTATTTCAAGATTTTACCATTTATATGGTCAAAACTAGCCTGTTTCATGTGTAAAATGAGCTTTTCCTACAAGTAGGGTGTCTAAAATATCACTCAAATTCACTTCTGACAGTCAATTTCAACTGAAGCTATGAGGTCTTTCCATTAAGTTTGAGAGTATTTCTCAGGAGAAAAAGCCAGGCAAGAGAAGGAGGCTGAAGACTGAGGTCCAGTCTATCAAGCTGGAATGTTTTGAGGTGAAAGGAACACTTTATGTCACAAAGAACTGATTGAAAAACTTTGACAAAACTTTGGACGCGATTATCTTGAAACCTTCTTTTTTAGCATACTTTACCCTAAGGCTTTTTTATTTATCAATAGATTTACTTGAAAGTAGGCATAAATCTTCCTGCATATGTGTAAAATAATACCGAGTATCAGATTTGCAATATTTTGATTACTTTTTGAGAAAATGTTATCGAAGTGCCAGAAAAATGAGAAAAAGTACCATCTTGCCATGTACAAATTTAAAAAATTTTTGTAGAAGAAAAACTATGGCAAATTTCAAAAAACCAATACTCAGCACTATTGTGGTTAGGGAATACTACATGTGTGCAAAATTTGAAATGATTTCATCGAAAAACACCGAAGCCTTAGGCATTTGAAAATTAGCAATTTTTGGAGCCAGAAATCCAATATGGCGGTGTTTCCCTGGCAACCAACCATCCACATTATTTTTTGACACTTTCCCTCCTCTAATTTGGACATGCTGAATTTAAATATGATGCTTAAAGAAGCCTAAATTGAGTACTTTAAAAAATCACTCTCAGGACCCGCCCCTCCCAAAAAAAACCCCCCCAAAAAATCTTGAAATCTTTAGTGAAGAACTTTTGTCCAAAACAAAGTTTCTATCTTATCTTGTCTGCTTGACCTGTTTCTACAGATATCTGCCTCTGGGTGTGGATTCCATGTACCTAGAAGTGTTTGATGAGGTAAGCTGGAGGTGCAGTTTAAAATGTTTAAAGTCGACATTTGTATAAAAAAAAAAAAAGATGGCAGTATGTCACCATGGACTGACAAGAATTCAGTGAACATATTTGATTCTGTAGATCAAAATTTCTACTCAACGTGTATTATGTAAGGGTCAGAGTTGACAACAGTAATCTGTCTTACCTTGCTGAAAATATTTTTTCTTGACATGCAGAACATTACATATACACCCAAATCATTTACAGTAACATCCCTTTTGCCTGTACACGTTAATTATGAAGAATATTCACTGGACAATCATCATACCCTCGCATTACTTCTTCAGAGGTCATTCACAATGGATGATCGTATTGCTTGGGCCCACATCAAGATTCCAGAAAGTGTGATGAATGGAGAGACTTCAGATGAATGGTATCCACTAAGTGGCCGACAGGGTGATGACAAGGAGGGATCAATTAATTTAGTCCTGTCTCTTACGGTAGGTTAGATGAAGCAAAACTATGTCATATGAAAAACAAGTATATTTTTCATTTGTCTTTTTTTTTCTTTTCTCCCATCAGTAGAATTTGGGCTTTTTAAGTGTTGGCGTTTGAGCTGTCATGCAACTGATGAAATGAGTCAAATTATTATTATTCACCAGGCTGATCTCTGTTTATTCTTTCTATTTGTTCCTATGTGTTAAAATTAGTGACTTATGTTAATATATCGTCATGTGTGCTGTTGAAAAGCAAAGTTCCAGATTGCAGCAGATTTTCCATTTGTGGTCTACAAAAGTTTTAGTGACTTAACTTGTGCAGGTGGAGGCTTGTATCGATACTACTAATATTTGTTTCATTGCATGTTTATTGCAGGCACCTGTGGAGAATCAAGTGTTCAGTTACACCTATACAACCCCAGTGCCTATGATGATGCCCATGTACTATCCACCTCAACCAGGTGGGTCAAAAGAAGAGATTTTTTAAAATTGTTCCTATTGTAGCCCATCTTGGAGAGTTCTTACATTTTAATTCATTTGGTTTGTTTATTTATTTACTTCTGTGTCAGTTTTTTGGGGGTGGGAGGGAGGGAGGTGTCCATAATGTGCTGTTTCCACACAGTGCTTCCATTCAGATGATGTGCACATCCTCCTAGTTTCCTAATTTTGCTCTGAAAGAACTGTCCCGAATCTCGCACAAATGTTTGGTGGCTGAGTATTATGAATTATGGCCTTGTGTGTATTAATCTATGAAGTGATTGCTCTTCCAGTAAGTAGTCCAGATGTGAATTCAGATTAGTTGGCAAGCCAACATGGCTAAAAACTTTGCCAGATGGGAATGGGATAGAGGGAAGAGTTGCACTGTTCAACATCTCAGTGGTAGTTTTACGTTTTTCTGGCAGTAAAATAGAGCTTGTGCTGTAGAGACATTCTGTGGTAATCTGTTTTCATTAAAAACTGTTGAATTTTATTGTCATGCAGAGGTGCTAATCAGTGTCCTGGGAGAGAGTTTGCTTTTGCTTGAATACAGATGTCTCATTGGAATTCAGTAAATGAAGAGTAAATGCAAAGAGACTACATGATTTGATACAAGTTTTGAAAAAAGTGAAGGGTTTTTCTTCGTCTTGGCATTTTTATTTGTATTTAAATTCTTTTTGTAGAACAATGAAAGAATAAGCAGCTCAAGAGTAACCTTATAAATATGGTAGAGTAAACAAAAAAATATAAACATACTTGGTATCTGATGCAGTTCCACTCTTTTTTTGCGGCAGGAGATCTTATTTTATTATGTATTTTAACTTAGGAAGCAGCATAACCTTTAGATTTGTTTGTCTGGAGGTTTGGTATTTGATAATTATGAATTATTGCTTCTGACATAAGTATATGGCACCCTTACATTTTTTTTTAATCCTGAGCTAAATGGTGGTTGGTTTTACTTAACACTTCTTTTATGTGGTAGTTATAGATTTTTTGACATTTGTGTAATGTTCACCAGCAATGGGTCAGATGCCTGCTTATCCACCCCAGCAGCAGCCTCAGGGTCCTCTGTACACAGAAGATGACTTGAAACAGGTGTGTTCAAAACAAAATAAGTAGTTTTTTATGTTGTTCATTTATTTACTTATTTGTGTGGGATTTTTTTTTAGCTGTGGGATGGGGTGGACTGATCATAGTTCTATATATTGCTTATACAAATATATGAATTGTATGTGTGCAGTCAATAGCAGTCACAATCATAAAGATGTTACTCATTTTCTGTAGGCATTTTCCCATCTTGTTTGTTATCTGGTTAGGTTATACAGGGAAATATTCTGGTAGATGTGTAGAACCAACCCCTCAGATCTTAAGATTTTGGTCTGTCCTGTATCTAGAAAAGGGGTTCCCAACCAGTGTGTCATGACCCCTAAGGGGGTCACAAAGCCCTGGCAGGGAAATCACGTAGCCTTGATAGATGTCGCTTGGGATAAAATTAATTTCAAGACATCAGTTACATTTATCTATCTGGCCCCCCAGAAAGTTGTGAAAAAAATGCTCAAAAATTGTGCTGGAAATCAACAAAAGTTGCGCTAGAAAGTTGCAAAAAAATCCTAAAGTTGTACTAAAAGTTGCAACAATTGCCAGGTAACATAGAC
>JBCEWB010119168.1:0-11559 GCA_039654565.1 Peronia peronii
TGACCGCTTGGTCCAGATACCGGCGTACCTCCTTCAGGGTTAACTGAGACGCGGGGGCTCTACCCCCTCGGTGGTCCTTGTACCGCCAGATGTGTTCATCTCTTATGCCATAAGAGTGGGACATTATTCATGTAGTGTATTGCAAATCTATTTTATGTATTTTATGGAACCAATGTCGGCACTCTTCGACAAGTGGTTCAATTAAATGCATCAAAGTACAGAACACAGAACTCTCTCTCTCTCTCTCTCTCTCTCTCTCTCTCTCTCTTTATCCTCTGTCTGTATCTCTCCCCCTTGCATGCACTGAGTTCTTGACCTCCTAGCGAAAATAGGTCAAGAACCATGTTTTTTTTTTTTTCGACATCAACATCTCTCCTAAGAGACTGTTAAAAGCATGCCCTTTGTTAATTTCAGTACTAACCCAATAACATACATCAAATCACATCACGATAGCAACATCAAACACTCTTACTTGTATAAAATTTGCTAGAATCGGGGAGATTCGCGGAGACTGCTGCCAGTCTGCTGCCTTAAAGTTTTACCCTACTGCGTTATTTTGGAATCCACCATCTGTGGCGCGATGGCTCACCACTTGTGTTGCCTGACACAGTTATTCGCGTTGGCTTTATAGAAGGTGTGTGTTCCTTACTGGCCAACGCCTGTTGCTGAACATGGGCTTTGGAACCACACTGTACGTGCGCCGGGCCTAAGTCATCTTTTTTTTTCTCACACTGATGAAAAAATTGTAAGAAGCTTCTTTCTTCACAGTTTCCTTATTTAGATTGCTTTATAAAATATTGTGCCATTTAAGATTATTGTGCTTTTTTGGATATATATATATTTTCCACTGTGGTTCAAATACTAATTGTTTTTTTATGTTAGCTTCAAGTATGGAACTTCACTTCTTACAAATTCTATCAATATTATGTAATAATATATAATAAATATAAATGCACATCATTCATTGAGTTGGTATGATGTTGCTGTCGTGATGTGAAATCGCACGAATTTGCACAAGACAGGCAATTATGCGTCTTCTTGCAAAATGATTGTTGCATACAAATGTTGTGCTTTTGTTACTGTATGTATGCATAAAAATCGTCACTCTAAATTTTATTACTTATAAAGATAAGAAAACTGTTAAAATTCTTAAAAAACATCAACAACAAAAACAACAACAACAACAACAACAGGCAAACAATCTATTACTTTGTCAAAGCGTTCTTTGTATGTTGAATACATTGGGATAAGACTTATCAGTCTGAAGTGATGCTGGCATAAGCCTTCTTTAATAATGTATATGTATAATACATCCATGTAGGCATGAAAAATGTCTCCAGGTTCTGTTGGCTATGACTGTACCTTGGATCATTTGTGTGACACTGACTGAAACAGGAGCGTTGCCTGAGGAAGGGTGGGGCTCCCAGGCCAGGACTGACACCAGGATCTCAGTACTTCGAAAGTCTGATTGGTTCAGATTCCCATATCTAAGTTTTTATCAAATCGAATGCTTTATAATTGTATTTAATATTATATGAACGCCTGGTCTGTGCGATTCAACTTGATTGATACCAAACTGTAACAATAGCATGACTACGTTTATTAACTTACTTTAGGTAAACTCCTTGTACGAGTAGCCTACATATCTGAATTTCGACTTTTGCCCTGGACAGTGATGTAAAACATCTATAAATTACTTGTTGTTCAAAAGAAGACCTGTGATTGAGATAACCCTCACTACATCATATTCACATCGAGGAAGTCTGTCAATCTATAGCCCGCTCTCTGAAGTATTTTGTTAAACATACCAAAACCACTACGATCTTTTTTTAATGGTAGGTGGGTGGGTAGGGTTACGAGTAGGGTAAGGCAGGTGTGGTGTGGTAGGTAGGTATGGTAGGTAGATATTATGTCTGTCTGTGTGTGCCTATATCTGCATAGAAAACGTGTCAAATGTTTGCTTGTACTGTATTCTTCATAGATATATCTTTTTAAAAATTTTCCTGCAGTGATCGAGATGCATTTTCTCATGGATAAATATGGCATTCGAATTCGTATTATTATGAGGCTTCACACCTCTTTTTTTGCTGACAATTTTTGTATGGCTGGTTGAAATGTTTGTGCAGTTCTGACTTTGATCAACGACGGCAAGTGGTGATCAGCCAGCTCTAAGAAGCCTCTATGAGAAGTTTTGTTGATTTCATATAGAAAAATAACTGTTCACATACATAGGTAGAGCCAAAAATTATCACAAACCATTCAGGGAGGTGTGAAAAGAAACTAGGTTATCCTCAAGACGAAAATCACACAAATCCCCTCGCCTCCCCCTCCTTTTCCTCCTTTTCCCAAAAGGCCATGATTAGCCGGACTTAACAGCCGTATGGTCTGCAAGTCTAGCCGGACTTCAGCCTGTGTCATCGTCATGCAGCCGTGAAGTTTTAAGCCCGAGTCATGTTCCTTTGGGAGAGATTGGGGTGGAGGCATGTGCCTCCAGCTCTAAACACTTTCAGCTGAAAATATGATAATCAATAAATGATGGTCTAGGTCTATCGTCAACCTCGGCATCTTTTTTATTTGAAAACTGAATGAGATCTAGACCATCTAGATCTCTGCATTCTACATCGCCTTCAACTACACTCTCGAAAGAAAGAAAGAAAAATACAAACTTTCTGTCGAAAAGATACACACACATAATACAAAGAACAGAAAGGAGAAGTTGCATGTAGACGCGCTGGAGTCAGGGATGAACCCTTCACTCTCAATGGATGACGTAAGCTAGATGTATTTAGCAAAAGCATCTCGTTCAACTAACCCCTAAAAATTATACATAGAAACATAAAAACTATGTCAACTAAACACACATATGACTTTATTATAAAAAAGAAAAAAAAAGAAAAAAATACGGCAAAGCTAAGGCTCGAACCTGGGTAATATCAGTCCGGTCACTTGTCCGTTCAGCCACGGACGACTATGACTTGTGGGTAAAAATTAACTTTATAATACTTTTGTCCAGTACGACATGGTTCGTCAGTAAGCCTATTTCCTGTCCTTTACTTCTCACTTTCTCTCACCAGTAATCCAAATTTAATTCAGAAGTGCATCTGTATTAGGTATCATGGAATTTTAGAAAATAAGACATTAGATTCCCCTCGGAAATGGGTATAAATCAATGCGAAAAACAAAATCGGGGATTTTAGCTCTAGAGGTCACATAATCGATCGCAGATTATACTATAGAGACTTTCTTTTTCTTTCCGATTTTCCTTATATCAAACAGCTTCATGAACAAATGCAAGCTATTCATGCTGAATAAGATTACAAGTTGAGTCAAAAGACGGAGTTGGAAAATGACAATAAGTCAGGAAGACACAAATGCTAGCGGGACTTAAGTTTCAAGAAAAAAACAACAACAAAAAAACATCCAAATCGACTCGACAAATTGCAGTTTTTATCATTTTAAATTATTATTAGGAAGATAAAACGGGTTCTCGCTGTAGAAACTCGGGGCTCGGGGCCGCAGTGATGCATGCGACCCGCATGTTTGATATGCGTGATGTAGGCCTAGTACTTTATTCCAGTCTACCTTTCAAAATATTGTGAACATCAGTATGAAACAAACTTTTGAAAAATATTCCCACAATGAGAAATGTCTATGAGGCGTTGTTTATTGTTAGTGACATTGTTGTCCAAACTTTCTGCACAGGTCAATGGGGTATTCCTGAAGTGACCGTGATTGGGATGGTTGGTATGATGGCAGCTAGGTTTCCCTGGTCGAGTCGGTAGGAGATTACTACGCATGTGCCAGACTGCTGGGGCTGCTTCTCCGCCCGCAAGTCCGATCAACAGGGGTATGATCTTTTTCTTTGTCTTCTTTCTTTCTTTCTTCCTCCTTTCTCTTCTTCTTTATCTCTCTCTCTTATTTCTGTTCTTCTTTCTCGTTCTTTTTTTTTGTTTTCCTTTCTCTTGCCCTCCATTCTGTTCTCTTGTTCTTGTTATTCTTTTTTTTTATTCTTCATTTTTAACAGTTCATAGATACCGATAATGACCATGATGATTTCAAACTTGATAGATATCATGGATAATTAGGGGAAAAAATGACAGCTTTGTAATGTATTTGTTTACGTCCATGAGTATTCCAGCAAAATCTAAATAATCAGTCTTCAGCAAACAAAGAAAACACTGGAATAATGGGATAACATTGTCTTTATCTTCTTTTTTTCTCCTTTTTTCAGTCTGGCAGTTAGATTTCTTATGAAGACTCAACTCTCAAGATATGTTAAAAAACAAGCAAGCAAACAAAACCAGAAAAACACACATACACACACCCCACCATCACACACACACACACACACACACACACACACACACACACACACACAGAACTGGCAAAATATCAGTCTGTTTCGGGTGAACATGTTAAGAAAATAGATTCTGTCTAAATATTTCTTGCACTTTGTACAGATTTTCACTGTCATTCAAGTTCTCAAGCATAAGTCAGGTGACACGCCGATACTCTTCAGCTGTTTGCGTGTTCTTTTTGTCAGTTTTGAATTTTTTAGGTAAATGGTGCGTAGCTGTTACGGCCAGGAATATCATGAGCTGATAACGAGCTCCTTCCAGCAGGAAACTATAATTTATCATCCGAATGTCTTTTATGCCTTTTGTTCTCTGATATTCGTATATGAATAAGCCAATAATTCCAATGTTTATTTGTTTGTTTTTGTAGGTATTGGCATGGAGGGGATCACATGTTTTCTGGCAGGAGCCTGGGGTGCTGGTAGAGGTACAACGTCGTACAGCCAGAATGTCGGGGCCATCAGCATTACCAGGGTACGCATTCCACGACTGCGCGGATTCAAACACTAATTATTACGCAGCAATCCTCTACACGCTGTGCAAACCTAGTCACCTGAGGCACCTGCCGTGCAATGCTCTTTATAATGTTGTGGACAACCCCCTCCCCTCCCCTCTCCCCCCCAAAAAGACAACTTTAGTTTTGAGAAAATCGAGATAAATTTCGGTGTTTGCAAACTCCTTTTTAATATGTAGTGAAGAAAAGCAAGCCTACTTTGAAATTTCTGTCCCTTACTCAGTGCACTAACTAAAAGACCTGAAACAGCCGGAATAGTACAATGGGCTCATATTTCCTTCTGCAAAGGTAAGGTATAGCTATCTTACTAATGTGTTGAGAGCAAGGCCATTAGAAATGCAATATTGTCCCCCAATTAAAATAAAGCTGGTCTTCTCTGCGTCCAACAAAATAATCCTAGACAATTGAAACTAAACAAAATAAACAACAACAACAACAAAAAATCAACAGTACCACAAAGAACAACAACAACAACAACAACAAAAGAAAAGCAAACAAAAAATTAACAAATAAATAATAATAGTAAAACACACCATGATTTTTTTATTTCAAAGGTTGGGAGTCCAAAGTTGCACAAGTAGCAGGCATTATCATGTTGATACTTGGATGTTTGGGAAAGTTCGGAGCTATCTTTGTTAAATTGCCGAGCCCTGTTCTTGGCGGCTTGTTCTATGTCATCTGCGGTCAGTGACCATCCATCCATCCATCCATCCCTCCACCCTCCCTCCCTCCATTAATTTTTTATCCATCCATTCATCCATTCTATCCCTCCCTCCCATCCCGTACCATTCATCTCATCCCATTCCATTCCGAGTAACAATATTTTACCAGTTCATCAGCACTTTACTTTCATGACAGTTCTCTTTTAGAGACCGAATACCAAACTGACAGAGAGAAAAATCTGTTATGTCAATATAATTATCGAGTGTCTTCGTTTCACTTTTGTTTTGCTCACGAGTCTTATATTCCAACTTCCAGGGATTGTCACCGCTGTAGTAGTCTCTAATCTGCAATTTGTGGATCTGAACTCTACCCGAAATCTCTTTGTCTTCTGAGTATCTATATTCTTTGGCCTCATTGTATCAAAGTGAACGGCAGCTAATCGAAATGCAGTAGACACAGTTAAGCTGGACAAACGGCCACGAGCATTATTAACAGTCATCGCTGCCTCTTTTTTTAAGCAAATTTAGTAAAGTTCAGCCAACTGAAAGGAACTGCATATGGATCGTGCATAGAGTGACATAAATCAATTTCACAAACTGGAGAACAACTACAAATCAAAAACCATAAATGTCACACAGACAGAAATATAAATTATGCACATTCAGTGGCACAGCCATACATTGCAAAGTGATATACGTTAGTTAATCAAAATGCCATTGTATTGTCTAGACCTGACTTAGTATTCTTAAAGATCAGAAAGTGGAGTCTACCTGCTCGACAGGCCCCGACTCGGCTGTTTACGGTATATATTTTGCTTTTCAACCTCCAGCGGGAAGTTATCTCTATCGACGATCTATCTTAACGCAGATTGACATGGGCGATTTGAGGGAGCCAGGGAGATGGAGGTGGGGGTGAGGGGGGGGGGGGGGGGTGCTCAGGTCGTCCCACTCTGAAACAGCCCTCCCCCCCCCCTCCCCCTAAGATCGTCACACTCTGACGCAGCCGCAAGACCTACAAAGTTGCGGTATTACATTGTTTGTCAGTGGACTGTCGAAAATTTACAAGACCTCGCAGATTCCTAGCTCCTTTTTATTTTATTTTATTTTGCCATTTTCTCTATTACTTTCTGTTAATCTCCCCATCCGTCTTACCCCCATCTCTCTCTCGTCCTCTGTTCTCGTACATGCATTTGATTACCGTAGACAATTTTTGCGGACTGTGTTACCTAAGTAATTTATTTTCGATTGAACAAATCTTCACTGGACGTTGTTTTACTGATAGAAATGTCTCATATTAAATAGTGTTCTCTTATATTATTATATTAAAAGTGACGAAATAAGTTTTTTAAAAGTTTCCGTTTTTGTACAGTTCGTAATAATAATAAATGTTAAAGTAATATTTGAAAACACTTTGTTCACCGTAAGATCTACGTAGAACAAACATTGCTAGCTTTGTGCCATATAAGCCTGAGATACAGAAAGCACACTGTATCAGATTCAGCACATCTTGATCATTTTTACTTCATCCCATATTCTTCCTCCTCCTTCTCTTTTTCTTTTTCTCCACCATCGTCTTTTCTTCATCTTCTTTCCTTTCTTTCATTTCTTCATCAGTTGGCCCATTCCATGTTACGTGTCTCACCATCATTGCTCTTCTTTCAGGTAATCAAGATAATTTCACTGAAACCCAGAAGTGTCTTTTGATCAATTTATGCCGCGATTTTTTAAACAACAAATCAATGCGAGAATATAAACAAAACGATCTTGTCTATGTGATACTAATGCTTTTCTTGACGTTGCCTGTGTCACATAAAAAAGAAACTGCAAAATCGCTTACTATTATCAGCCTATCATTTCTCTAATTCTTTAAGACTGATCTTAAAAACAACGCCTTTGTTGCATGAAGGGAAGCACATCTGTTCAAAATTTGTGACCATTTTAAATCAAAGTGACCATGTCTTTGTAAATTGATGGTTAATCAACGTTACGTGTGTCACATTTTTTTCGTTACGTGTGTCATCATTTGTTTCTCCAAGCTTAAGTTATTAAATCTCCTATTTATCTTTACTTATTATAGAAGGTGTTACTTAATATTTGCAAGATCGGTGATTTGGGATAAAAACTGAAGTTTTTTCCCTAGCAAACTTCTCACGGACCATTCCGTATTATGTTCCATCATTCTAGTTCTACCTTTGGATATTCAAGAGGTTTGACTAAAATCCAGAAGTGCCTCTTGATTTATTTAAGTTGTGAATAGTTAAAACAAATGTTTATCTAAAACAATGGATCCTAACATATGAAGATAAATGGTCTATGTGATAGTACCTTTTTCCTAGCCTTATGTGTGTCATGTCACAAAATCTGAAAAAAAATAGGTCGTCTCTGTCTTTTCAATATTTGTGCGAATTGCATGGGGGAAGATTCTTTCGATTTACTTACATTGAGGACGGCGAGTGTTTGTTTCAATTTCATGGAGTCTTCTTTGCATTCACACCATACTCTAAAGAGATACTCACTAAAACACTGCGTTATATGTGTCACCTTATACTGCTACATGTGTCATCATTCTGATTTCTAAGTTTTATATCAGGTTTATTCTGATGACTTTTGCAGCACAGTGTTTTGTATGGATGCTTCTGTAAGAGGATGACTGTTGACAAGGTGTGTGTGATGATTACAAGAGTGGACAAAATGGTTTAGAATGGGTGAGACAGATGCTGCACGTGAAGTGTGAAAAGAGTATGAGAAAGATCAAGATGGTGGATTTCCCCAGGAAACATGCACCATTTTACATACATAGGGGATTTCCTTGAATAACTGGCAAAACTTCTTTTCAATGGCTTACTCCTACCAGTACTTAAATTAGGTATACAGTTGCCTTATGACTCTTCAAGAATGTACTAGTTTATTGCTATGATTAGACCTGTCTTGCCATTTTTTTTAATCATCACTGACCCACAAGGTAGAGAAAAGTCTACATCTAAAACTATTTGTTGAGATTTTAGACTATGAAATAAATGGGGAAAAGCAGCAGCACAAATACCGGTGGCTTGTATCAGAGTTTTAAAACAAGCAGAAAGAATTAAACGAGAATGAAGAAGGTTAAGATCTCGAAACAAGATGGCAGTATTTTGTCACCTCTTACTGGAATTGACAGAGCAGTAGTAGCAGTCCACAGAAGAGTGATGCGTAGATGGTATTGTTATGCAGAATGCTAGTGACTTTGTGAAATAAGTGGTTTGTTTAAAATGTGAATTTTGTGAATGTTTCCACAACTCCTGATTATTTGTGGATGACGTTGAAGATGTCAAAAACATTATCAAAATTCAATTTAATGTCATATAGAATGAGACAATCTAGTTGTTTCAGACTGATCATGCATGAGTGATCAGCAAATAGCCAAGATGTAGCATAAATAACCTATAACAAGTGTAACGTCTGGAATGGTGACACTATTAGTATTAGCTTTTGCCACTGGCGATGAATACATATGGAAATTGTTAATGTATCTTTGTGCTGTGTATTTTTCATATATTTTTTGTTTCAATTGTTTTCTGCACTAGTAAAATGTATTTCCGTATGGACAAATAAACTATTCATATTCGTATGAAGTGTCAGTAAATTATGACAATGACCTGCATCCGCTTTCTTTACAACTTTCAACATCTGGCGGATAGTAATCTCGTCTGGTATCCAGGTATGGTGGGGATAGGTGTGGAGATCAGTGTCATAGACACAGCTTTTACCTTTAAAACTTTTGGAAACGGCACAGGAAAACTAACAAAATTCACCATTCTCTTGGGATCATTGATGAAAACATCCAACCTCCGGCACAAGAGGCCAGTTCAGATTTTATTGTTTTTGAAAATGGTATTCGAAATTTCGGATATTCAAATTTTATCCTCCAGTTCACTTACCTCTATTTACTTCCAAACTAATAAAGCCCCACTTGCAAAAGTGTAATGCTATTGCTTTTGAAAGCTCCATTACATGTGTCGACACTCGCGTTACGTGTGTCACTGCTACATATGCCACCTAGTCATTTCTGGGAGTTGATTTATCCTTAAGTCTGGTACTGTGTCTCTCTTCCACAAGCATGGTGTAGTTGTGATGTAGGCCTATATACATTTTTTGACTCTATGATGAAAACTCAGTATGTGAGATAATCTTAAGTAACTTTTTGTTACGTGTGTCACCTCCGCTGGAGTAATCTTGTCACACATGTTACTAAATTGATTCTTATATCAATCCATGTTTTATTTCTTATATTTCTGGGTAGCATCCTGCTGCTGTAAAGAATGCTATTTTTGTGACCAATTCTTCATATTAACACTATAATAAAGGCCCGTCTTTTATGTCAATTATTTTGGTTACAAAGTTGAAAAAGAAAGGCTGCGAAAGACAGTCTGTAGGAGTTATGATTTTTCTGTGACACACCTTAGTTATACTAAATCAGATGCCTCAGAGTCTTAGGGTTAATATAAAATACTTACATCAAGCGCCACATGATTTTGAAATTTTCATAGCCAGTTTCATTTTATATGGAATGGACCAGTTTCTTTTCATCAAAACATACTCAAACATATACTATATACTCCATGATAATAATAAAATTATGAAATTCACCCGTTTATTTTCAGGCAGTGAGATAGTGGACCAAATATTTCAGGTGCTAGTGGGCACCAGTATATTTCTGGGAGGACTTATGGCATTCGTTCTGGACAACACGATGCCTGGTAAATATGGGTGTTTTCAGGATAACCTTTACAGAGAAACTATTGAGAAACGTGAAAACACCTAGATAATGACTATCAAGATTCATAAATAAGTATCTTTCAAATCTAGCGATAACAGTGAACCAATCACTAGCCAATAGTTATATGGGTACGTCGGTTTATCGTTTCTTGGGCCATGTTTAGTATAGTGATCTTCTTCATAAACCTGAAACTTATAAGTTCAGAGTGAAGACATAATGATCTCCTTTTTTGCCTTATAATTCAGTCAAATCTACGTTAAGTCAAATCTTACAGCCATAAACCTACAGTTAAGCTTGATAAATCATAAAAGGTTATTTTATGTAAAGAATGTAGCCTATACTAATGTAATTATTAATAATAACATTAGTATCATCTAAGGTAGATAGCAGCTTTTAAAAGCATATAATGAAGCAATGTTGAATATCAGCAAAATTATAAGTCGATTTATGTCGACTGAATATTTATCAGCAGTGAAAGAGTGTACTTTGTGATCATCTGTTTATATAAACTTTTCGAAATCTGACTTATCTGCAGTCTTATAGAGTTTATTTTTGTCCAGCTTCATTTTTGTTACACAGAATTGTTGAGGTTTAAGTGCTGCATACACATGGAATATTATGTAAATATCTGTATGTCGGTTGGAGAGGAAATTCACGCAGTGATGAAGCGTGCATAGAGGCTGCTTTACTCTCGTACAGCCAGAAGTGAGCCCACAGTTCTTTGAACCCTGAAGATTAAAATGATTGCAGAGTTAGTGTAAGCACCAGCGATATCGAATTATTAAAACAAAGAGTGCTCAAAGAACCCAGAAGCTCAAGCTTCATAATATTCAAGGTATCTGCAGTAGATGGTAGAAAAGTAATTCTGACATCAGCAAATTCCATATAAATGCTCTAGTCTCTTCATTCCTGTCGTTCTCATCACGGGCACCGAGGAAGAGCGTGGTTTAATACAGTGGAACAAGATGATTTATCATGATTTGCCACTCATTCAACCTTTTCTGAACCGAATCCTGTGTCTGAGGTGGATCACAAAAGTTAATGTTGTAATCTGAAAAAAACTGATGGGTGGAGGGATGGCTGGATGGATGGCTGAATGGATGGATGGATGGATGGGTGGATGGATGGATGGATGGAGCGAGGGAGGGAGAAAGGAGGAAGGAAGGAATGAAAGAAATGAGATTGGAGTGGAGGGGATGGACTGGAGGAATGAAGAGGTGTAGATAAATATTTAAAGATATAAAAAGAAATATAGAGATACACACACACACA
>JBCEWB010119179.1:0-25214 GCA_039654565.1 Peronia peronii
GACAGACAGACAGACAGACAGACAGACAGACAGACAGATGATAGATAGATAGATAGATAGATAGATAGATAGATAGAAAGAGCAACACAGAAGGAGATAGAAATAGATGACACATAATATGCCTAGTAATTTGGTATTTCACAATGGAGCACGTCGCTTTGTGACAGTCGATTTTTCATATGTTTAATACATGTATCAGTATCAAAGTCTATCAATAGGTCGGAATCAGACTTACAGTTGATAATGCTGAGGATTTGTCCATATACTCATAGATCAGTGGATAAGCTGTCCTCCTAGAAAGACACAACGGGATGTTTTCATATTAGGCATCAGTGTGAAGTGGTCGGTTCCGATATTTTTAAGTAAAAGGAAATGGAGAGAAAAAAAAATAGTTTCGGTACTTGCACCATTTTTTGTACTCAGCAATGGTCAAGTCACAATACTGTGCCTCTCTGAAGAACCGCAAGCGAAAACCAGCATGAATTCATCCGCTTGTCTATCTGTCAATTTGTCTGTTTGTCTTGTCTGTCTGTCTGTTTGTCAGTCTGCCTATCAGTCTATCTGTCTGTCTGTAGCTCTCTCTCTTTCTCTTACATCCTCATCCTCAGGTGGGATGTTTAATGTCCATTTTGTTCATTGGTTAGCATTTTTTTTTGTCAGCACCCAAAGCCTGCGACAAGTCTGACTTTCTACTTCTATGACCCAAATAACTTAAGGAAGCTTTTCCTGAGTATGTTTTAGATACCAGTGAATTTCTTTATCATTCAGGACATTTAAATATGGCTTTCTGGCCGTGCCATTCCAATTTTCACATTTTTTACCCTATTGCCCCTTTTCCCAGTGTTTAAAGCAACAATTTCCTGAGTGTGCAGACTTAGCAATTTGTCTATCTGTCTGTGTCTTCTATCTGTCTATCTGTGTCCATCTGTCGATCAATCTGGCTGTCACTGTGTGGCTGTGTGTCTGCTCATGTGTATGTCCACCTGTCCAACCAGTTGTCTCTCTGTCTCTTTCAATCTTTGACTGTCAATTTGTTTGCCCACCTGTCCATCTATCCATCCATCTGTCAGTCTTCTGTCTGTCCCTCCTTCCTCTCTGTCTTTCTTTCACTGTGTATAATGTATCTGAAAATCGGATATAAATGTTTGGAGATAGTACATATCATAATCTGTCCACCTCTGATAGTTTAGCAGTTAAAGTTTTGTCTCAGGATCTTTTTTGTTTAAAATGCATGATCTATGACTATTTTTTTTCCCTGTTATTATTTTGTGATTCTATATGGATTTGTTGTAGTTATTTTGCTTCAAGATCAAAATCTGTGAAAAGTTAACATTGCAATTTTGCAAATTAGTTCTTGCAGTGGGATGTCTGGTATAGTCTGTTCTACATGATTCTCTGAAATGGGCATTTGTTGTATGGAACTAACCAAGAGTATTACAGTTGCAGAAGGTTTTTATTGAATCAAATGCTATTCATAACATTTAAGTCTATGAGCTTCTGAGTGAAAATGTATGATATAAGAATGCAATGCCTTATCCTGTGAGGAATTTCCTTCAGAGGACAGATAAAGTTTATCTTATCTTATCTTCTTTCATCTTGTCCTATCTTCTCATATCATATTCTATCCTATCTTCTCACATCTTATCTTTTATCTTATTAACTATTTCTTCTTACCTTAATTTGCGATGGGTCTTCTATAGCTTAGTCTATGATATGTTTTATGCTTGTGTGACCCAAGCTAAATGTTTACATTGATATTTTTTTTTTTTTTTTCTCATGCAAATTATACTTTACATTGATATGTTATTGTTTTATAATTATGTTTAATTTTATTGCTTGTGGCACAGCTATTATTTGAATGCTTAAATGCATCTTTGTATGTCTAAACCCCATAAGTTTGCAGGTGTATTATCAATAAATAGGATGAGTATTTTGATAAGAATATGTGTAGATAATAATTACAGGAATTTTTTTTTTTGGTCAAAGAGTAATTTAACAGATATTTTGTTTTTTTTCTCCACAATACTAGTTTTATGTTAGTATCTCATAATATGCATGTATTTATTGAGCTGATTTTATATTTCAAACAATAGACGGTATCGGATCTTGTGTAGCCATAGATTTTACTATCTATTATAAGTTATAAACTGCATCATATGATACTATCAAATTTTGCCATTAAAAAAAAAGAAGCTAGAAAATTTGCCAATTACAGGATTATTTTTATACCTGTATGTATGTGACATTGCGAGATCAGTTTTATACCTTTACAAAGTGGCAGTTTCTTCACGAGTCAAGTTCATGCTTTATAAAATGATTGTACATTCTTCTAATCCCATGAAGTTGAAAGTCCTAAAGTTATCATAAGGTTCTCACATGATAATTTCCAATTTTAGTCTCTAAAAAATGTTGAGTTCCTAAGGATACAATTATTAGAAATTTGAAAAGTCACTTTCATAAACTTTTAACTGCTATCAAGATTCTCACCAAGGATCATTTTCACGCCTGTTGAAATTCATTATATGCTCCGCACGCTAAATAATTTCATAAAATTTATCCACTGTTTAATTCATTAGTTCTCACCACATTGTTTCCTAACTGTTACTCATTAGAGGTCTCAAAGCACTAAGGATAAATTTATGGAGAGCTGAGAAATGAATTTCAAATGCTTTGGTGTGGTGATAACAAATGTTTTTGGGTGAAAGCAGGACACCTGTTTGGCTATCAAACATTGTGGAACTTCATTAATGGCAACACATAAAATAAAACAGCATTAATATAAAGTATGCTGGCTATGAAAGAATTAGCAATTGATTATCATACTAATGCATAATGGTTATGTTTCTTTCAGAAATGGATGAGCTGGCGGGAGCAGTGAGAAATTATGGCAGTATCCCTGCCAATAGCAGGAGCGTGAACAACAATGACCTTCAATCGAGTGATGGCAACACTAACGAAAACTCCATCAACAGCCAGGGACCTGTCAGGCCAGGGTAAGTCTGACTTATACATCTGTCGTAGATAGACGAGCCTTTTTCTCAGTTAGCCAAATGATTTCTCTTTGCCAGGCTCATGAAGTACAAGCAAGCATTGTAATGAAGAGAACAAATCACCGTTTAAATTGTGCTCAACTAAGGAAATGTTGAAAAATGTATCTATCAGACAATGAAAGATGTTTTGTTACCATGATAGTTTTTGTTCACAATTTTTTTATTTCAGATGTTTGAAAGAAAAAAGAATAGAAATGTTTTTTTGGGGTGGATGGGTGGTGGGAGGGGAGGGGGTCTATACTGTGCTTTTGTATGTCTACTATAAACAATATTTTGGCTGATTGAAAAACTGGTCTTGGTGGCCTATTTAAGAGAATGTGGTCTGTATGCATTTTTTTTTTTTCCATCCTCATGGGCCTATCTGTACTAGGAAGTTTAGGAGTAGTATAGATAGGGCATTGGGATCTGTGATGTAGCTAGTTAACTGGGCTTGCAGGCATACTTGAAATATTTTCTATTTGTCAAGTTTTATCTCGTATGTCTAATACATGTATTCTGTATATGAACAAGTATTGTTGTTGGCCCAACCTGATTGGGCTCTTACAGTTGGACAAAGAGCTTTTGATGAGTCATCTGAAGGATATACTACACTTTTCTTGCAAAGCATCAATACAGATTATGCACTTCAGTCTTCAGCTCTTTCCTCCTAGGTCTCCTGTTAGAAGTTCATTTGTCAGGATGCAACACGGATGAAATCGAATGCGACCCCGACCGGAGTAAACACATGTTGTTCAACAGTGAATGAAGTTTTAATGCAATTTTTTTTTCTTCACAGAACCCTTCTATGTCAGTCTAAAGATGCATTTCACAATTAATTTTGCTGAAATAGATTGACTAAAAGCCCAAAAATTCTAAATTAGAGCCATGGCCTAATAAGGATAAATAAGGATTGACAAACTTGATTGACCATTTTCTCACTAAATTCAGCTGCAGCAACAGGTCACCCCTGTCGTCTTTATTGCTAATATCTCAATTTCTACTTAAGATAGAACAAAAAAATTTTCACACATAGAAAGGGAAATGAATAACCTTCAAAGTGATACTATGAACTCCGTATGCTATAATTTGACAAGAGCCTGATTTTATTATGTCGCATCTCAATTTTTGTTTTGGACACATCTTTTTTTGGACACATTTTTGTTTGGTCACATCTTTTCTGGACACATTTAAAAAAAAAAAAAAAATCTTTTTGGACAAATTTATTTTGTGCTCTTGCCTATTTTGTAAAGTTCTCCCAGACTGAAGCGTAAGAAATCCTACTACACTCCAGCAATGGTTGATGAGCTACGCAAAAGGAACAAGCTGTATTTCCTAGACCCAATCACCAAGCTGCTGAACTTCCATGGCTTCCCTTGGAAACTGACTCTGCAGCTTATCAAACTGGTGCTCATCACTGTGCAGGTGAGTTGTCTGGCGCTCAGTGATATAACAGCACTCCTTGTATTAAGGGATAATAAATGGTCAGAAGAAGGAAAGTGTGCTGTCATTTTGTTCATTTGCCATTGAATCATGATTGGAACAAATGATCTCAACAATATTCCTTTGACAGGAGACATTAGCAAAGTTTAGAATCCATGCTATAGATTGATATGTGTTTAACATCTCTATGTGTGCAGTAGATTCTACACAAACGGATTTCAGTCTTGTCTCAATAATCGTATTTGTTTTTTTTTAAAGAGGGAAATGAATTTCAAAGCTGCTCTGTTAGTTATATATTATTCATGAATTTTGTTTTTTTTCTGAGGAATATACATTCTGAGGCTGCCTAATGGCTATGTTTATGGATTTTGTTTTTCTTTTCTAAATGAAGGATAGGAATTTCAAAGCTTGCCCAGTAATTGTTTTCATGTTGTTTTTTTTTGTCACTTTTTTTGTCTAACAGATAAATTTCAAAGCTGCTCAATAGTTGTATTTGTGCTTTTTTTTTTTTTTTTTTTTAGGAGGCATGAATTTCAAACCCGCTCCAATATAGTTGTAGTTATGAATTTGTACTATATATGAGGTGAAACTTCATCATTTCAGATTGTGATATTTGGTGGCCAGCGAGAAGGCATTGTGGAATACTTTGAGCGCAGTGACTTGGCATACAAACATCTACTGTTACAGCACTGGGATGTAGCTTTTGAAACAATGCCCTATCCTCCGGCAGCTGGGCAGTATGCTGTCTATACTCTGCAAGATTTATTTGGTCATATGAATCAGGTCATGCAACGAGTGAGTGCAGTTTTACATATTATTCTGTTAATTACAAATTACAGAAAAATATAAAAATTGATGAAGAAAGATATAACAAAAGAAACAACTCACCGTTCTTACAAAAATGTCTTAGAATAAAAGTATTGTGTGTGCCGGAATAAGTTAATATTCATCTGGAAGTTACTAATATTAGTATTATGATTTTGTTGACAGTTCATTGTTCTTTGCTGGAAGAAAGATATGTTACAAAATTACCCTGTGAAGGACACATAATTGTAAGGTTTTGCAAAAATTTATTTATATACATGATATTCTTAAAGATGACAAAGTAACAGTTTTCTTGTCTGGTGCATTGTCAAACAAACATATAAAATGTAGAAATTTGTAGAAGAATGTTACAGTATGATAACAAAGCTAGAACAGTCATGACAAGTCTGAATTATGTGCTGTAGTGTTTACAGCTGTCACTGCATTGGTTTCAATGAAACCAGACCAGTCAGTTATATTCTCTGAAATTCAAAGTAAGATGCAACGATATTGTCAGTGTTATTTTGAGATCTGTGATCATTAATAGTTGCCATTCCATACGAGGAATTTAATTCCAGAGAATGAGGCTTGTGGCTCAGTTGTTTCTGAATTGGTTGTCAGTCATCAAACCGAATTGTGGTCCTTTCATTCTATTTCATTCCCATGCTCTCTCTGTCTTTTCAGTATTATGAATTACCTCAGAAGTCACTGGCCGCTGTCCATCTTAACAGAGACCGCAACACCAGTGAGCCTTATCCACTTCAGTTATGTTTTAGAGCCAACTCGTTCCAGGAGTTTCCTAATGGCACTTACATTGTGTCGGCCAGTGTTATGCAGAGTGAGTAAAGAACTTTCTTTAGCCATTACGAGGTGTTTGTTGAGAACTCCAGTTAAGATTTCCATCAAAATAGTATTCAAATTGTACTTAGTTGTGGGTGTCTACTGGCATTAAGAGAGACTACATGCCAGTGTGTCACTGAAACTACATGCCAATGTGTCACTGATAGTAAGATATGTATCATGTATGGAATTTATGGATATGTAGTATTAATAAGAACTGTATAAAAATTACAAAGGGGCAGGGGACTTCTATTATACCTATAGCCAGATATATTTTTGTAGCTTGTAGTTACTGCTGTGAGCTCCCTATTTTGACAGACATTTGTGCCATGTATCTGGGCTTCATATTTAGGAAGCTGTGAAATCAAGCCATACTGTCAGAGTTTGCATATCATTGTAAATTTTCTATTGTCAAACTTTTATCCTAATATTCAAACCAGTCCCAAATGCAGCCTGTATCCAGAGTGCTAGAGGAGCATGCTTCACATGCCCAATGCCCAGTGTTTCACATCGGTAGGCAGAATCTTTTGACACATGCTGCAAGCTTATGATTGGCAGATAAGATAGTTATGAGAACTCAAATTGGGCATATAATCTGCTTAATTATGTCACAATAAATAATACTGAATAACTGTTGATACTTCTGATTGTGTGTGGGAAAACAGAAGACCAGTGCCAATATGCTTGTGTTCAGTGGGCAGGACTGAGTGCAGATGGGGGGTTATCAGTGGACAGAGTAAGGAAGACTGACTGTGTTGCTGATGCTTCGAACAGCCCTGTAAAATTGGCATAGCAGTGAAGTGCCATGTTTACAGCTGAGTTCATTGTAAGCTGTTGAAATCCAACTTTGGTTTAAAATAATGCTTCATATGCAATGGTATGATTTTGTTTTAAAAATTGTGGCAAGCTCCAGAGTGTTATCACTTACTTGCTAGCTAGCTGCCTGCTTGCAATGTTTGTGAGGTCTGTCAGATGCTCTATGCCTGTACTGTTTATTATTCAGAGAAAGATGAAATAGTCTACTTACATTCTGCCTGACTGCCTTTACTGATGTTGGATAAATATTTTTCAGTAATTGTTCGCATGAAAATATAACTGTAATTGATTTCTGTAATAAGATAACTTTCATTATCATTCTGTCACAGATTGCACGTATGTACATCCCTTTGGAGATCCAAGTAACAAGACATATGATATTGCAGAGTACCTGAGGGAACACAATTTCACAGTTCCTTTTAACAGGTAGGGTAAATAAGATTGTATGTCTTTAGCCAGGTGCCATAGTTTGTGCCTTGATTTGTATTTGATTCATGACATTTAAACCTAGTCAATAAAATTCAAATCGAAATGCTGCCTCTCCATTTGTGAGCATTCTCATAATTGTTTTGTCAAAAGGCAGTTGAAATAAATGCATTCAAAGTCACCTCATGTAATTTGAGCATTGTATAAATGGCTTTATTGCTATTAATTATTATGACTATATGTATGGTCTATCCACATCTGATAAAGAACTAAGAGCTGAAGGCCACAAAAATGAGTAAAGAAGACAGTGCAGGAAGTCAAGTGAGAAAAATCGGACCAGCATGATTGCACTGCTTTTCACCTGTGGATACTTTAACAGCCTGTGCTTATCAAACGTTGGCAGGTTCAGTCAGGCCAGGGCCAGGCATTGCAATAGAAGGGGAGGATAGCCAACCTAAGTAATTTGTATCAATACAGAGTAATCAGTCAGACTATCGCAATCACCTGCATGGATGAAAAGTACAAATTATTGTGCTTATTTCTCCATATTGTGCTGTGGATACATTTGATAACTAATCGAGTAATCACTTTACTATGTACATTCTTGCTTTAGTCTTTAGCATAAATTTATTCTTTGCCAGGA
Organism: Peronia peronii; assembly: GCA_039654565.1. Taxonomy (NCBI): domain Eukaryota; kingdom Metazoa; phylum Mollusca; class Gastropoda; order Systellommatophora; family Onchidiidae; genus Peronia; species Peronia peronii. Next base: position 7,999 of record JBCEWB010119179.1, read on the forward strand.
CTCTGGATCTCACTCTGAGATTTTATCTTCGAACATTCCACTTAAACCTGCTGGAAACCCATTTTGGACCTACATGCTACAATGTCTCTATAAAGGTATGTTTTCAGGCTGCATCAGACCTAAGTGGTGAAGGAAAAAAGTATAAGAATGTCCATCACTATCACTTTAATACTGGTTTATATTGGCCACGAGGGGAAGAACTTCATACTTTCACTGCTAAATTAAATCACTGAGTTTAAATGAATATGTGGAGGAAAAGAAAGAGTTGAAAAGACAAATTGGGAAGATATTTGCAAACAATTTCATTGCAACATATAGTTTCAAAGTTCACATACTCAGACTGGATATGATAATTATACTGTGTACATACAGTATTGCTGATGTTGCTCTGCTGAGGGTACAAATAAGTGGGATGACAAAAAAATGCATGATGTCTAACTTAAAAATATAGTTGAGACCATTTATAATCATAACATTTCAAATCTCCATTTTTTTCCTGTCTTTATCTCTAGTGAAATACATGTGTAATAACAGGGCCCCAAAATATACTCAAATGTGTGATACTAGCTTTGAGTGAAGGCAATTGAAAGATGAAGGAAAATGAGGGAAGGCAATCTAGCGTGCACATTTTCTAATTCATCTAGACCTAACAGACACCACTCTGCCTCAGTGGCTATTGAAAACTGAAACCAAAAAACCTTGAGATTGGACCATGGCTTCTTTTTTCCACTGGATGCTTATTTCACAGAGATCTGATACAACAGAAATTGTTGTTCTCGTTTCATAACCCCAGTTATATAACGCTTTTTCTGTGTTAAGGTCTATTTTTCTTGATATTGCTACTAGTCCTTGAATAGGAATGTTCATAAAGATGCTGTGATGACAATTTCATAGTCTGTCTGTAACTGCATATGTGTGCGGCCCCATAGATAAATTGAAATGGTTAAAATTTTCAGTTTTTGGTTAAATGCAAACCATTAAATGCTGATATCAGCGATGCATTTTAAAATTTAATTTGGTCCAATAGGTTTTCTCTGTTTTATACGAAGTTTTGAAAAATGTTGAGAAATTGCCCAAACTTCTTTTGAGAAAATGAGTGGTCGTAGATTGAAAGTGGTATCTTAGATATTTAACTGTTAAATTAGACAGTATATGGTTATATGTTAGGGACAAACACAGTCATAAATCTGTATAGTCACTAGATCTATATCTAACTAAAATAGATGTTTTACAAATGAAAATAAGCTCTGGTGACAGCTGGCGCATGTTTGTATGTGGTCAGGTTGTTTACACTAACAGTGAGCGGAGTGGCCAGATACTGATAGACTTGGAGTCCAAGCCTGCAGAAATTGCCTGTAGTGGTAAAGTGATGTCTCCTGAAGCACAAGGTGAGAGTCGCTGCATTTATATTGTTTGCTCGCATGGATGTCAAACTTCGACCTTAATCAGAATTCCGACTTTTTTGTTGTTGCCAATTTTTGTACTTTGGCTGATTAACTGACAGCTTTTTCTGAGTCCACAAGGAAATTGTGGTTATATAATAATTTTTAATGTGATAAAAGAGCTGCATGATTACAGTGGAATCGGAGGTATGATAGAATTGTGTGCATGATCCAGATGAGAGTCAACCTATTGTTTGGTGGCTGTTTGAAGATCAAGTTCAAAGTTCGTAGTGCTTGTTGATAGAAAATCAGGACATCAGTCCGACAACAACAAATAATATGCCCATGGTCTTAGAAAGGCTAATGTAAGAGGGCAACTGTTTGCGATCTAGATCTGGTTACGGTCTGTGATTATGATGACCAGACTACTTCTGGGGTCTTTTAAGTTTTTAGTATTTCCACCAGTTGTATAACCTTATAATCCCACTCCTAGGGATTTTTTGACTTTTTGGTAAAAACGGTTTGAAATCCCAGTGATTATATCTAAGCTGATCTGTTCTTAAAATTGTTGATCAGTTTTTCCTTCATTGATCGCTATAACTCTCTCCCTTCTACTCACCGCCTCTCTTATTCATGTTTCTGTTGTTGAAACAAAAAGTTCAGTTTTCAGCCATTTTGGAGAGAAAGGGTGAAACTTAAGCCCTTTTTTTTTTTCAAAGATAATGAGACACATCATTGTACTAGCCATATGTCTTGCGCCCAGGGCAAACGAGTCAGAAGCTGTGCCGGGCAATTTCGAGTTACGGCCGTTTTTAACTATTTTCAGACTGAGATACCGAATTTTTCTCTTTTAGGTTAAAAAAGGTTAAATTTTTGTGTTGTGAAAAAAAAGAAAAATTTTGGAATCTGAGTCGGAAAATAGATTAAAAGCGGCCATGGATTGAAATCGCTCGGTGCAATGTCTGACTCAGTTACCCTGAGTGCAAGACATATATGTATTTTGATATGTTTGTGTTTTGCTCTACATTTTATTTTTTATAAAGATTTGAATTTATATGAGCAGCTTGAAAGAAAAAAAAAATGTATTTTTGTGACCAATGCATTGTTTGAACTCCGGTAAAATAGTTTGCTTTCTCTATGAATTCTCTATGGTGTTAATCTGTAACACATAATTGAGGAGAAGTTCAATAAAACATGGAATATTGACAGTAAAATTAGTATTGAAATAATATCTCATTGTCAGTAGCAAATATTGATATCAGTTGCGGATTGTTGGCAGGGCCAAGTGATGGTATGTAAATTTCTGAAATTCATTGGTTAAAATTGTCAGTATACCCTGAGATTTATGACTAATCAATCTGTGAAACAACATGAACATATCTTACAAAAATAGATGTAGCGCTAGAATTATTTTCCTGTAGGTTGAACTTCATTACAAACATCTGAAATTATTTTCTGCTACAAACTTTATTTGTACAAACATGAAATAACGGTTAGACAAAGTGTTACCCATGATGGATAAATTTGTGATTAGAGGTATGTCCTGTGTAAGTATTTGCATGCTCCTATCTTTACAGATGAACAGGACAGCATGAGAGCAAAGGTGATAGCATTTGATGTTGTGATGATGGTGGTTTGCTGTCTGTCAACTATACTATGCTCTCGCTCTCTGAGCCGCTGTAACAAACTGCGGAGGGTGAGTAACTGTAAAGAACTGTTGCTCAGGGTAATGCTTGGAGTAATGATTAAGATTTCTAGAATTCAGATTTAGATCTGGCTGCCCATGTTAGTGAATCAGCCCGATTTTCTAGATATCTGAATGGAATTTGTTGGTTCACCTGATATTTGAACTCAGATGAATCCCCCTCTAGGCATAGTTCTATATAAAAAGTCAAATGCATAAGCATCTTTCAGAAAAAAAAGCAGTGTTAGTATTGATATATATGCTGGTGCCGTACAGTAAATTGTAAGTCCTTACAACCTATTGTTACCCCAGGAGATCCAAAGCAGACACTGACATATTCTGAGCTTCCTGGAAAGCATACATGGTGGCTCGAAAACTTGTTCAATCTAACAATAACAATCTCTGTCTGTAGTTGAATAAAAGGAAGGCATACTATTATTTTACACTTTTTTGGCAATAAAATGTTCTATAAATTTGGCTGAAGTGAAAGTGAAAGTAGATCGTGATTAGCTAACCTTGCCCCCTCTCGGTGTTTATAATGCAAATGGCACATAAGTGTGTACAGAAAATTGTCTTAATTTCACAGGACACAGCGGAGTTTTTCCGATACCACAAAGGTCGACCATTCAGTTTTTCCACCCACATGGAATACATCAACATGTGGTATATCATCATTATTTGCAATGACATCTGTACAGTGGTGGGCTCAGCCTTCAAAATACAACTGGAGTGTCGGGCAAGTGACTTTGATCTAAATTTTTTGCTTTGACAGGACAGTGTTCAAATCAAATACATTTTTTTGACCATGTTAAATTTATGGAGTTCCATTCGTTGAAATTTAGAGGAGCATTGAGGAATGAGTACTTTGAGAGAAAAAGGGATCCCATTAAAAAAAAAATGGAGAATAAATGGGTTAGACCTTAAGGAGGAGAGAAAAAATATATATCCTGAAAATACAGATGACAAAGAAAAATTTAGTAGAGCAAAATAAAATGATAAGATGTAATATATTAAGGAAAGTGGACAAAAAAATTATTTTCATCTTTATTAAGACTTGAAGATGTTTTCATTTTCCACTGGAATAGCATTGTTGTCAAACATGGGTTGTCTGATGGGGCAGAATGTAGTTGTGTAATAATGTCTAATCTTTTGGTCACAGGTATTCACTATATCATCAGAGAATTATGAGATATGCAGTATCTTATTGGGATTGGGTGTCTTGTTGACATATGTGGGCATTCTCAGATATCTGGGTTTCTTCAAATCATACAATGTAAGTATAGAAATAATTTCTTTTCTTATTCAAGTTCATATATTTGTGGTGGTGGGATTGTTTTGATATAAATGAACATTTTTTTAAAGTTTTATCTGAAATTGATCAAGACCACTTCATAGTACCAAAATTCCATTTGAAGCAGTGAAGGAATGAGTTGTTAAGTTTTTGTACCAGTGAATATCATTGACCCATAAAGTCACTGAAACCAAATGATGCATTGCTATATCTAAGTTTCATGCTCAGGAATCAGTGATAAAGATTTTGCATTATAGAAACTGAGGCAGACAGGCATTTTCATGTGATATAAGACATATTTTAGAAATTTTACAGTATATCATATGGAAAAAGTATAAGAATGATTGTAAAATTCCATTGATTCATCCTTGCTTATTACTTTTTCTGTAATATATAGACCAGAAACTAGAGGCTTCCATCAGTCTAATCTTGAGACAGTTTTACTGTTTGGTTTTTTGAGTATTTATTTCATGTGATATTTTGTTCATTCCACAGATATTGATTTTGACTCTGAAGACATCCTTTCCCCATGTGTTGAGGTTCCTGGTGTGTGCCATATGCTTGTATGTGGGCTTCTTGTTCTGTGGCTGGGTTGTCTTCTCCCCATATCACATAAAAGTGAGCATTCACTGTTTTGTTCTAAAAAAATCTTACCAAGTTTTGGCTGAAGCTAGCAGTGGCAAATGCATTTGCTAATGTCTATTTGCAGATATAACTATGTTTATAGGTACCCCAAGGCTGGAACTTGGGCATCCATTTAGACAAATTTAACCGCTATAGTATTGGAAAGTGAACTGAATTTAAAAAAGGAGAAGTGAAGTTTATTGAGTTTTTTCATTGAGCCATCCACCAAGAACTAGACATTACCATAGCAAATTGAGGAAATATTTGTTTTACAGTACACATTCATCTTCTCAGTAGCTTTTCAATTGTTCTTGTTTTGTTCATTTTCAGTTCCGCAAGCTGAGCACATCATCTGAGTGTCTCTTCTCCCTAGTGAATGGGGATGATATGTTTGTGACCTTTTCAGCCTTGACCAACAATAGCAATGCCATCTGGTATTTCCACCGAGCCTATCTCTACATCTTCATCTCTCTTTTCATCTATGTGGTCATCAGCGTGTTCATCGCTGTCATCATGGAAAACTATGAAAATTTGAAGGTGAATTTGTGGTGTCTTCCATTGCAGACATTATGTATGTAAGAGCTATTTCTGTAAAGAAGAACTGCAGTAAATCATCATTAATTAAAATTAAAAGAGAACAGTGCCAAAGAGAGTAAAATCCATAAGGGAGGATGGATACTTAGGAATAATTGAGAGTCAGATTTACCTTTGTTGAAGCTAAGCTGCACTGGAGACAATACTTCAGCTTGTCAGATTACTAATTTGATATGTAATATCATGCTTCATTCTTCAGTGTCTCAAAAACATAAGATGCTGATTATTTGACTCCTGCCAGATTTAATTTGCCATTGCATCTAATACTACAGCATGCTAACTGGATAACTAAGAGCTTGTTCATTTTCAGAAATACTATGTAGAAGGCTTTCCCGAGACTGAAATCCAAGCATTTATCAGGGAAGGTGGAGAGATGCCACTAACAGAAATCTTCCGCCATGTTAAACGGGGCAGCAAATGCCAGAACTGGTTCTTCTGTCTGTTTCCCTGCCTAGCCTGTCTGCGGAGGTAAGCTGAAAATGATTGTCTTTGTGTGGTTTTGCCCCAAGCACAACTGCATTGTAGTAACTGCACACTGTATAAATACTTCATGACTGAACTTAACTTGCTCTGTTAGAACTATGACCAGTGTCAGGCTCATTGTCTTATAGTGACGTTATTTGTTGTGTTCCTGAGCTAACAAGAGAATTTGCCCATCAGGCTCTATGCGTGACATACCTACACTTCTTTAACATACTTTGACGTGAAGTGTTTATGATTTATTTTACTCTATTAGGACGTTGGCAGTTCTTCCACCAGCACTTGTTAGATGCAAGCATACAGCATGCAGGGAGTTCTAACTGTTACACAAAATGAATTTCTTTTGTTAACATGACTTGCCCATGGACTTTGCTGTGAAACAAATCCATGTTTTAATATCATCAAAAGAATGTGAGCTGCAGACATGGGAGCAGTGGATAAACAGACATGGGAGCGGTGGATAAACAATAAATCTTTCCTTTCATGAAGGGCATGCAAATGCATGGTGTGAAATCATCTTTTTTTTAAAATCTACTTTTGCACATCTAATATGTTTCATTAGTGTTGCAGGTTGGAATACATAATTCCAAATGTTCTTATATAACTTCCTACCTCATAATCTCCAGTTGTTTATCACATAAGTATGGAAATGTGAAGTCAAGCAGGTACAGAGATATGCTTTTTTCCTTTTCTTTATTTCCCTGTACTGTGGAAATTTAAGGATAGTGAGAAAATTGAAATTAGAAGTACATTATAGGATCAACAGCGCACCTTAAAAATGACAAACTATGATTTTTTCAGAATTTCAAAATAAAAAACAAACAAACTGTTCTTTTTCAATCTAGGAATTATGCATGCTAGACATTTGTGTTGCCATTATTGGAAGGCATAGTGCATTATTTTCATTTTTCTTTTGAGAAAAATTACAGCCTTTAATAAAAGAAAAGGAATTGAGGAAGAAAAAAGTGGCTTTTCTCATTCATTTTTCAAATAAAAAGTCTTTTTTCCTTTTCAATTTATTTGCCTTGGTTGGGTGTCTTTTTTTCCCATCCTTTACAAACAGAGATCCTATGATTGACAGGTTCGTAAGACATGCATGAAAGTATAGGATTTTCATTTATGAGCTAACTGAAGGCTTTTTAGAACACATTAGCAGGGGGTGATGGTCTAGTTGCTCTCATTGGCTTAAATGTCTGAGAAAGTCTTCTAACACGCACTCTAAAAGCATGAGCCATCCCCCGACTTAACATAACAACTATATAGTCAGTTCTGTGATAAACATCATAGAATGGCCATCTATGGATATCCCAATAAAGTGCATGACTACTCACACGATGTATTGTAAAGAAACATAAATTCTTCAGTGATGTTTCTTTCGTAAGGAAGCACTTATTTTCACTTGGTATTTTTGCTGACTGATATTTTTACTTGATTTTTGCCAGTCATGCTGCAGGTGCAATATTTGGTTCTCTTTTCTTTTTTAAATGCAGTTTCACTGATCTTAGCATTTGACTCTTGTCTAATGTGATGAGAATGAAATTGGTGTTGAGTTCAATTTTATGGTGGCCCATGAACTAATAGGATCTAATATATTTTACACTGTGCTTGGACACTGGTCTGCATATTTCTCTTTTGTAACATCTCTCTCTTTTTTCCATATATTTTTTTTTATGTATCCATACCCATTTTCAAAAATGCACACTGCGATCATTTCAGTCTGTTTATCATGCACACTATATCTATCTTTTAGTCTGCTCATCTGAATATTTATATTTAGTATGCTCACATACATTGCCATATGTGTACACATATCACATAGTCAAATGCCTCTTAGGAAAAAAGAAAAGCAGCATAGATGAGCACTTTTAACACAGACCCCTTCAAAAACATAGTTGTGTAGAACTGTAGAATCCATATTCAGTGCAAAGTCCAAAACACAGGACTAAGTAATCCATCGTGAAGGAACACATGGTCCTGTGTTTTTTATTCTCTCAGGAATCTTGGATCAGGCAGTGAATGGAGTTTTATGTGTATAAGATTTCAAGTAGTAACCAAAATGGCATCTGTTTCCATAGTTATAAGTTGACTACGATGAGGGAGATTTATTTCCCCTGATTCAACTGATGGACATTCATCTGTAGGTTTTACTCAGTAGGTTGTACTCAGATGAAAAAAAAATTTAGGGGATAGGGGATAGGCCTTCATGGCTATATGTGCTGAATGTAAAACTATTAGCATTTCATGTGGGACATCAAGATCTTCACTCCTTCACCACAGATATCTCCACCTTAATAAGGAGAGTTTATTCAAGTCATTATGAGTCACTGTCTCAGTTTGTGAACCCAAGTATCATGCATTATCAACACAGCATAAGCACTTGTCAGTTCTCTTGCCTTCACACTTTTCTTTCGCTTAGGACTTTTCTTTCTAGATAAATATCAGCCTTCTTTTTTGCTTCCAGTATTGGTAGTGTAGTCACTGCTTTGGAGGAAAGCTAGCATACTCATGAGGATGGGAAATGTTTTTTTTTTGTATTTTTCTTTTTTTTATTTTTTATCTATTTCCTTGTATTTTGTGAAGTTTACCAACAGATCATTCATCCATGCTCAAGAAATAGCCTTGTCTTTTTCAGAAATACTTTTCAATACAACCCACTCAGTAATGAGCTTAAGATTTAAGAAAGGGTAACTACCAAAATGTGTGTGTTTATTTTTATACAAATATTTATTTATTTTTCACCAACTGCCAAAATAAAATTCAGGCATTTAAGCTTTTAAATATCAAATACCATTTTGACCTACAAATGAAAATGTTAGATAAAAAGTTCCCTAACAGTCACCAAGATGTTGTAAGCTATTGAATAGGGAAAAACTGAAATATGACAGATAAATTGGTAAACAGTTTATCTAAAGTATCATCCAACTTTGATTTTACTTCTTAGTTTTAATTAATACATGTGTTTGAAGAACTAAACAGTACTACTTCCATGTTATTGTTTGTAGTTATGAAATTATATCAATATTTTGATGTTGTATTAACATAAACATCAGGTCATACTCATTTATTTGGCAGGATTTAAAAAAAAAGAAAAAAGAAACCTTAATTTTACAGTCATTTACATACCTTTCATTTGGCTTGTTTAACCCCATATTTTTTGACAGTCCTGTGACGTTTGATCCTTGCTATGGCATGCCTTTTGTTGGAACAATATATGCAATCGTATAGCATCTCTTTTTTGCATACATTAAACATGTATGTTCACTAACTTTATGCAGTTTGTCTGAAAGATGCAAACAGTGTTACTTCAGTCTTGAGTTTTGTAATTGTGAAATTGTATTGGAAATTTATTTTGATTTTGTATTAGTAAACTTGGGTCATACTTGTGTTGTATTTATTTTCCCTTTTGTAGTAGAAATGAACCATCTGATACAGTTTTTTGTTTTGTTCTAGTTTACTTAAAGCCATAAAGATATTTGCTTAACTTTTCCTTATTTCATTTAACCCAAGACAGCCCTGTGAAGTTTGATCCTTGCCATAGTGTGTCTTTTATTTGAAGGCACATATAATCACATATCATTTTCTTTTGCATGAATTATTTTTTAATAGTCAAATGCAGTCTTTGTACAGAAGTGTGCAGAGCTTGTAACCATATACGTTATAATTCATCCTGAGTTTTGCTTATTGGAAACCCAGTCCAGGCAAAGCTAGATATTTTGGCAAATTTTGTCTTTGAATAAATAATTATGTAATTATTATAATGTTCATTTAAATGGAATCTAAAAAAAAAAATGGTTTCAGTTGGTTGGGATTTCAGGAAGAAGTAAAGTTACACCAAAGCTACACAACATTTGGTTTAAAAAAAAAAAAAAAGAAAAAAGAAAAGTCACTCAAAGCCATTCTGATTTCAAATATTATTAGAATTGTCAGTTATGTCAGAGGGATGATTTGCTTAAAGCTTTGCTCCTCAAGTTTTGCATTTATGCGACTGTCCAACTGAAATACAATACGCTGTCAGTATGCTCCTCTTATTTTGCCACTCCGGCTTACACTGTCATTCCTGAAACATGAATACAAACATTAAAGAAACATCAGCATTATTATATTGGTAGTCTCCCTCTCTCCCTCTGAAACCTCTTTGGTTAAAGAGGACAGAACTGAGTATAAACCATGATAAATAACAGAATCCAGCCTTCCCCCCCTCTCTCCCAATTCCCTTTCATTTTTTAATTTTTATTTTCAAATGTTCATTTATGATACTTCTCCATCTGCCCCCTTCTATACCACTTTTCCTTTCTTTGTTTATTTTCTTGCTGTTGCTTATGTCAAAATTATCATCATTGCAACATTGAAAAGATACCTGTGCTCATTTTTTCCCCCTTGATGATTGCAGCCAAATACCAAGTGATGGTGATCTCTTCAGAGTTTGTAAAAAATTTTAATTCTTTAAGATGAATTTTTTTTTTTTTGTAAAGTAGTTGCACTCAAATTTGTTAATCTTAATATCTCACACATGTTATAATTTTCAGGGTGCCGGAATACTTCTGCCAGCTTGATTGAACTATTTAAGTTACAGTTTATTAAACAATATACATAATTATTTCATAATTGCTACAGATTTACCAAGAAACGCATTACTATTTTAAGTTTAATTTTATTAAATGATTTATCTGATTATTTCATAGTTTGCAGCAAGTTTTACTAAGAATTTGTTTCTATTTTGCCACACACTTTTATCAGTTGCACTTCTCTCTTATTTGCTGACCAAATGCTGCATATTGGTTTTTTTTTATGTGAATTTCATTTATTCCTTTTTTCAACTTACAGCTAGTTAATTATCATCTCTATTGACTTATAAAAGAGACCAACATTAGATTTGCTACTAGTCTTGTCAGATGGATGAGGGGGAAGGGAGGGTATTTACAGTATATGAGCTACTGTACCAGGTATGACCATTGCATGTGTATTAAGTACATACTTGTAAATGAGGTAAATACCCCATCCAAATTGGAAACAATATATTGGCGCGAGGCTAGGCAGCCAGTAGCCTATACATGCAGTTCCTATCAGAATACTAATAAGTCCGAGTGATACATATTGATGAAGAACAAAGAAACTATGAAGGTATGACAAATATACATGTATGTAATAGCCTACATAAGACGAACTCGAGCTAAACAATATATTGACTACCAATAGTCTATAAGCAGTTCCTTTATTTTCTTAAAGGCCGAACTCATCCATAGACAACATAGGGCTGCCAGTATTCTATATACCTACTCTTCCTGTAAAAATATCAATTAGTTTCAGTGATACATTTGGATGAAGAACAAAGGAACTATTGTAAGGGTTTAGTTTTGGAAAAAGAAAGATTTGTTGGTGTCTCTAGCATTGTACACATATTATGAAACTTAAGGAATCCAGCTGGTTTTGTATAATTTTTGTTATATTTTAGACAAACTTGGCTAAATGAGGAAAAGACCAACACAATTCTCAAATTTTTTGCTTGCATGTCCATTGTGTCCTATCTGTTAGTCTGTGACTTAACACATTCAATAAACATATATATTATTGTGTTTAGTGAAACTCACCACAATTCATTTTGGGTGATCGGGAATTTTTTTCCTTTTTTTTTTTTTTGAATTTGATGTATAGTTTTTTCTTTCTTTCTTCCTTTCTTTTTTTCTTTCTTTCTGTCTTTGTTCTTGCTTTCTTGTTTATTTTTCCTCTTTCTTTCTTTCCTTCTTTCTTTCTTCCTTCCTTCCTTTCCTTTTACTTTCTTTCTTATTCTTTTTTTGCATTATTTTCTTTCCTTCCTTCCTTCTTGTCTTCTTTTTTTCCTTCTGTATGTCTGTTTGTCTGTCTTTCTTTCTTTCTTTCTTTTCTTCTTTCTTTTTTCTTTCTTTCTTCATCTTACTCTTTTTTTTCCTATGTTCTCTTGGCTGGGTGAGAACTTCCATTACTATTTGATCATAAGCTTTAGCGTTGTGGGTCACAGATTATGATTGTGTGAGATTATACGTATTTGTCTGTTTGGACCAAGCAGCTGTGTCACTTTTTCAAATTAAGTCTCTGAGGATAACATGTAGCTTTGAACTGGTAGAAACAACACAAAAAATCAACGATAATTTCATGATACAAGTACTATGGAATTCAGATGTCTTAAATGGTTTAAAAGTTACGGTATACTTTGTAATTTCTTTTGCACCTTATTTCACTTTTGCTTTGGCTAGTTCACCACTTAACATACCCAAATACCATATTGATCTTGTATCATAATTTTGTTTTTAGAGTTTTTGTATTTATAATCTTAATATCTATCATTCTGTATTTGTTTCTGTCATTTGTTTATCATACTTTCTAGATATGCTTTTTTGAATGTCAGATTAAGCATTTCCATAGTGATTTGGAGTGATAAAATATTAACTTTAGAAGGAATTTGAACCTTTTGGAGGAAGGGGGGGGGGGTGAATTTCTTGGGTGTTTTTTTTTTAAACCACAAAAGTCCCGATATGGCACATCAAGTTCTATTGAACAATATGATCACATTTCTAAATCAGAGCCTTTTTTTTTTGTTGTTTTGTTTGCATATCAACATGAGATAATTTGTTTTAAAAAAACTTTAGTCTATGTGAGAAAGTACCCTGTTTTTCCTTATATCAAGGTTGAAAGTGATAGAGAACGTTCCCAGGTTAAAGAAAAATACATTGCCTACAGCAGAAAAGTATATATTATGAACTGCATGTTTTGAACCCTCCATTATTTGCTCATACAATCGTAGTTGTATAATTTGTTCTTAATAAGTACTACACACTTTCCTGTTGGTGTTGTAAGTAAGTAGTTATATTAAATACATGGCTAGTCAGGGACTCAAGTGTTCTATTGTTTTCATGCTTGAAATCTGAATGACTTTCCATTCTTTATTTGTTTTGTTTTCCAGCCAGTCCAAGATGACAAGTCTCAGCCAGGAAAAGAGAAGCCTGCTGGCAACTATCTAAGGAGGCTGAAACTCAAGTTTCCCCTGTTTTGATCACTCAGCTTGATGTATTGTTTATTTATTTCTACTGTCTTTCTGCTTTTGTTGTGATTATATAAAATGTAATAGCAATGGAGCTGAAGAGAGTAGAGAAAAGTAGAGACAGCTGGTGTGGAAGTCCCATCTGTGGCACTACCAGGGCTCTATGCAGAGTTGAGGGACCAAGAAAGCAAGAGATAGCCATATCTTTTTATCGTCTCAAGAATTGTTGTGGTAGACTTGAATCTTCAGTATAGGGTCTTGCTGTTTCTGTGCAGGATCACAGTAGTGAAGATATTTATGTAAAAGCCCTCCACTCCAAATTAAAGCCTCAATCAGGTTGTTTTTTTTTGAGAAGTTGGGAACATCAGGGACAGTAGAATCACCAGGGGCCTGGTGATAAGTAAAGGACAATGTTGTAAAATGAAAACATCCTGACGAGAAGAGCATCACTTCATCTGTGAACAAGTTCATGATAAAATGAGACATTTACATTGGCCTTGCCTTCATGTTCTGGTCATTCATCCCTTTTTTCATTCAATTTTTCCACTTCTGTAAGGGAAGTGTTGGTAAAGTGAAAATATCATGAAGAGTGAAAAATATGATGAAAGAAGCGATTTATATTGGCCTTATGCCTGTAAGTGCTGGCCAGTCATCACTGTTTGTCATTGCAGCTCTTCCCTTCTTTACCCAGTCTTTTTCCACATGGATCAGATTTCGATGTCTTGAAATTTTAATTTTGTCAGGGTGCAAAATGTCTTTTAAGCACTCATGAATATTTTATGATACCAGTTAGTTTCCCTTCATCAGTTTATATTTTACAGTATGTGACAAAATATACTTGATCACTTGCAAATTGTCCCTGTAAACATACACTGTGGAAAAAAAAACAAAACAGGATTGCCTTTTTTCTAGCATCATTTGCCATAAGTATGAAAATTATTCCATATTTATGTCCTCAGAATATGTACTGGTACCTCACATGTACAAAAAATGTACATATGTATTTTATTTTTTTTATGTTCTGCACACACATTTTTTTCTCATGTGTTATCATGTAGAATAAATTGTACAAACTGTATAATGATAAATATTTTATGTATACAATGTAGTTGTATAATGAGTTGTGACACATTGAACTTAATACTCAATTAATAATTTGTTTGGGGCACAAAATCCTTGCTAGAATGGAATAATACACTTACGCCATGTGATGTTTCTTTATCTCAAAAGGGAATCCCAGTTTATGGTGAGAGACAATTACATATTAAAATTTTTTGTACTGTTGTTTCGTTTGTTGCCTCAGTTTGTGGTTAGACTTCTATCATGATCACTGCACTCAGCTTTCATTAACAGTGCAACTGATAGAGACATTTAGACTATATGGTCTGTCAATTTGCAAGTTTTGATCTCATCATTTTTTATTTTTATTTTTTTTTTCCCTCCTCATATTATGAACTCATGATGTTCAGAAAAATGTTTTGGGCACACGCATTTAGTATAAAATTTGAGCGAAATTAAAACCATAAAAGCATAAATATCCTGATATGGCTCTGCCACTTGAGACAGGCCGAAAGTGACAGAAGATCAAAAATGACGGAAATGACTAAAACCACAAATGAAAAGATTCTTGTGCCATTTGTCACAAGCAGGATTGTGTGTTTAGCATAGACATGAATTGAGTATGGCAATTGTACTGTGAATGCATTAGTTTAGTTTGAACCCAATCAGAGTTGTAATTAGAATCATCCACCTCATATATAAAAGTTGTAGTGATCATACATTGTGTTGTCTCATTTTTGTTCGTATGGTCTTACTGTTGTCTTGTGCAAGATTTGTAGCAGCTGGCTATTTCTTCTTCAGTATCTGGAATTGCAAATGCATTGTTTTGTTCTTCAAGTATCCATTTCACTGTTAGAGCTTTCCTCAGAAAATTATTTTTAGAAACATGAATAGATACACTGTTGACATTTGACAATATCTGTGACGCCTTCTGAGAAGAAGATATTGAAATGGTGCTCGTGAGGATAATTTTGCAATATTTTGTATTGATATGCATTAAAAATAATTTTTGTCCATTGCCTTACACTCACACAGTTACAAATGCAGCAATTCCATTTGCTGGACATTCAAGCTTTTAGCATTTTTTAAAAAATTATCATATTTTTTTTCAGAAACACACACTATTGAATGCCAGTCTTATTTTGAATATAAATGCACAATAATTAATGTCCATTTTTACCTGCAATATGTCGATACCCTGTGAACTGGAAATAAAATTTTCATGTGGTGTTGTGGTACATTTTATTATGATCTATAAAAATTTGGCAGATATACCTCATGAAGATTTGCACAGTCCCATCATTCAAAATGGAGAATATCATAAGTACTCCATAATTTCATATAGTAGGTGAATATTTGAAGGGACCAGCAAATGCAAATTGTGCCTGGCCACACTGCCACCATTAGATCGACCAGTAAAATCTCAGTATTTATTTAAGAGAATTTCAAAGGATTTTTCTTCTTTGATTAAAGAGAATTTTAAAACCTATCTTACATTTGGCCAGTTTATAATTCTCGTGTATTCCATTTTGATTTATTAATAAAGTTTATCAGATAGGCCTACTTCAAAAAGGAAATAGTCAATTGAATAACAGGAGTGTTACATTTTTTTGTAGACAACTTTTTTTTTTTACTTTTGATATGAATATACCCTCAGCATGAATTGGAAATATATGTAATAAATTATTTTCACATTTACTCGCATTGCCCATTTCAGGAATGCCTCATGTCTTTCAAAAAATTATTGAATTTTGTGGTATATTCTTACTTCTATGTTTACTCTGTCACTGTTCTCCCCATGTGCACATTTATTTTGTTGACAGATCACTGTGAGAACTATTGTCTTGGAAGTGCAACCTGGGAAATATGCATAAAACCAATTTAGAACATTCATACTAATGTAAATTGTCTTTTGTTCTTTTTAAGTTGTTCTTAAATCATAAAGGTTATCATTTTTGTTGATCCATTGTCATAATGAATAGTCTGGAAGTCACAGCACCTAAGCACTTTTTGGGCCACTGGACATTTGCATTCATTTCAGTCGTATGTCTTTTCGCTAGCTTTTCATAGTTATCATATTGATACTGAAAGGTTTTGTGATTGATGTCTGAAAAATTCATATCCAAATTCATATGAAATAGTCAAGGTGGCAACAGAGTCCTTGCTCATTCTAAAGGCCCCATCAAAGTTAAATGAAAAAAAAAAAAAAAATGATAGAATGTGCTTATAATCCATTATGTGACTTGCAAGTAAAACTGCTTTCAGGAATGGTGGTTGGTTACGAAGCATCATGGGAAATTTTTCTCAGTTTGCATCTGATTGAAAATATTTAAGGGAAGGTGCAGGTCCTGAGAGTGATCTTTTGAATAGTTGAACTTAGGACTTTTTAAGCTTCAAATTAGGTTTCAGCATGATCAGAATAGAGGAATAGTGGGGGTAAAAAAAAAAAAATTGTATCCGGTTGTCAGGACTGACAATGCTGCCAGCTTGGATTTTGTATCTTGAAAATTGGCAATTTTCAAACACGTAAGGCTCCTAAAATATTCAGTATAATGGTTTGGAATTTGGCAGAGTGATAAAATAGCTCTATATAGAAAATAATATGCATTTGATTTTTATATGCCAAGCAATATTTGTCATAGATTTTTCACAATATGTTAGTTGATGAATCTGTAGATTTCTCAGTTTTTAGCTAAATATCCCAAAAACATGAACACAAATTTTCAAAAATGCATATTATTGAAACACACTGTGAAGAACATATATTTAAAATATGAAGTCACTTGGTTCAGGAATGATAAATCCTTAGAGAAAAAGTGAACATTTTAAGAAAATTGCAGTTGAATTTTCATAATTCTTCTATACACTGTCTTGGTGGTGCCATGTTTTGAAACATAAGCTAGATGTTTCTAGCCCAACAGGTATTTTTCTCATATCAGAAGAGGTCAGAGTGTCTAAAAATAGCAAAATTCAGATTTTGATACATGTATTTTGATAATAAAGCTCCATTTTTGGGGTTTGGGGGGGGGGGAAGGGGGGGGGGGGGGGGGGGGGGGGGGGGGGGGAGGGGGGGGGGGGGGGGGGGGG
>JBCEWB010119202.1:0-11556 GCA_039654565.1 Peronia peronii
GATACATTGTGTTTTGTTAAGGCGGCGTCATGAGTCCGCACTCCAGTATAAATAGTATAAGCTCCTTGATCCAGACACGTGAGCAGGAGCAGTAGGGAACAGCTAAACTAAGTTTGTTTGTTTGTTTGTTTGTGTTGAGGTTTACCGGCACATCAGCACGATAACGGCTATATTGTGCCTAACACGGTGGGGCTAAACTAAGTAATTGACTGTTAGTTACTATTGCAGAATATAGACTGTTTCAGCTGTCGGCATAGACGTGGAGAGCCATAGTAGTAGCTGTAGTAGTAGCTGTGGTAGCAATAGTAACAGTTGTGGTAGCCGTAATAGTAATAGTAGTAATAATTGTTGTAGTAGTAGTTTTGGTGGTGGTAGTAGTAGCAGTAATGATAGTAGTAGTTGCTGTAGTAGAAGATTCGGTGGCCAGTAGTAATAACAGTAATAGAAATAATTAGCAATAGTAACAGCAGCACTAATAACAGTAGTGGTATTGCAGTAGTTGTGGCAGTAAAAGAAATAGAAGCAGAAAGAGCAATAATACTATTATAGTAGTAGTAGCAATAATAGTAGTAATAGTAGTAGTAGTAGCAGTAGTGGAATTAGTGGAAGTAGCAGAAGTAGTAATAGTAGTAGTACTAGTGGAAGTAGTAGCAGCAGTAGCAATAGTAATAAAGAACAGTAGTAGTTAAAGTACTAAAAGGAGCAGCAGTAACAGTAGTCTTGGCACCAGTAACAGTGATAGCAGCACCAGCAGTAGTAGTTGTAGTAGTAGTGCTACTTCTAGTAGCAATAGTAGTACTACTAGTAGTAACAATAGCTGTAGTAGTAGTAATGGTGGTACTTATAGTGGCAGTAGTTGCAGTAGTAGTATGAATCAATCGGAGCATAAATCCCACAGAATTCGATTTCGTTAACTTATCATCTCCTGTGCAGTGCGAGAAATGATATTGTAGCAGTAAAACTCTGAGTGGATCGAATGGATCAAATGGAATTGCGTCTCTTTGAGTATCCAAAGCTGGGCTGTCCTCAGAGGGCTAAATAATTAATTTTCTCGAGTACATCTAACTCTCCGCCGCAAATAACTACATTATTTATCTCTACCTCTCCATTCATGACAGTGTACTTTGCCTTCCTTCACAAAATGACTATATTGATTCAGTTATTCGTTTATTCATTTAGATGTTTATACATTTAAGCTTATTTATTTATGTTGCTATTTATTTATTTATTTATTTAGTCCCTACTATTTATATATTTATTTGTTCATTTATTTTTTTTTTGATTATTTATCTATTTATTATTTATGTATTTATTTACTTTGAATTTATTATTTATTATTTTCAATAAAGACTTTGTTTTCGTTTAACATAATTTAAAGATTCCCATATATATCACATCACGCATCTTCATTTTTTGCACAAGCGTTAGACCTTAGCATTCGTGCATCATTATGGCCTAGACTGGCCAGAGGGAAAATATGGCGAATGTCTACATTGTAACATTTTTTTATTTTTTTTTTTTGGTAAAAATAAGGCCAAACTTTGGAACACAATAATGCCAACATTATGCCATTAAATTACAGCAGACAGTTGACTTGCTGTAAAATGTTTTCTTAGGACAAGAATTTGGGA
Source organism: Peronia peronii (assembly GCA_039654565.1). NCBI lineage: Eukaryota > Metazoa > Mollusca > Gastropoda > Systellommatophora > Onchidiidae > Peronia > Peronia peronii. Next base: position 1,632 of record JBCEWB010119202.1, read on the forward strand.
CCTAAAAAATGCCAAATATGGGGGGGGGGGGGGGGAATGCAGTAAATTGTGCAGTAAATTGATTGTAAGTTTACAGCAAATGGCTCTAACTTTACAGACAATTTTGACAGTGAAATGTGAAATGTTAAATCAAGATCTAACTTGTGTTTGGCTCGGCCCACAGCTGACGAATGTCTACAGTGAAATGTTAAATCAAGATCTAACTTGTGTTTGGCTCGGCCCTCAGCTGACGAATGTCTACAGTGAAATGTTAAATCAAGATCTAACTTGTGTTTGGCTCGGCCAAACAACGCCGAGATCAGTGGAGATTTTCTGGGCAAATTAGATCTGCCCTCGCATGATACGAAACTTAGTTCTACTCTCCTACGCTCGCAAACAGACCGGCGTAATTTTGATATCACATTTCATATTTTTCTATTTAACATGTTAGAATCTCCGTCAATTTAGAAGTGCAACTAGAACTAAGAATGAAAAATCATTACTTGTGTCTAACCTTTGACCGATGAAGAAAATTTATATCCATTTCTGCTCACCTATAATTGAATATAGGTATTTCTATTCTTGTATTCATTAGTGTCCGTTTTGTATTTATCAGTATAAATAGAAGACCATGTGTATTTTATTCCGTCCATACATGACGATATTTACTTTTATCCGTAATAATTCTAGTTCTCTTTATCTGTAAATACATGATTATACTATCTCTACAGATCAATAATTGTAGTCTCTTTGTGGGAAGTTCTCATATTCTGTGAGGCAAAAATGGATCGATCGATACAAATCGATGTAAACAGTCCTTTTACTGTATTATGCATCGGAACAAAAATGAACAGAGCGCCCAGTTGTGGTGAACACATTCTCTTTGTTGTATTATTTATCAAGAAAAAACTGAATTGATCAATGTAAAAAAAAAATCAGTTCAGTATTTCCTGTCTTGCATTAAAAAAACGCCACGTCATAATTCTCTTTCTGTGATAAAAAAATAAAAATTATAATAATAATAAAAAAAAAAAACAATAATCGATATGAAAAGCATTTCAATGCCTTGTGTTCGTGGGATTTCCCAGGGCCAGTTATAAGCCACGGGATCTTTTGGACATAAGACGGTTGTGCGGATTTTCTTTTTTTTTTCAAATCTTTTAATTCTAAGGCAGTAGAATTGTATTTTGGCTCTAAGTGGCTCCCTGTTTTTGGTGAGAATTTTTGGGACAGAAATTTGTACGTTGCCTGGACAGCGGCACTCCCGCCTACTCTTTATCATATTTTAACTGCCAAGGACTTTTTAACGTGCATAATGTACACACGGGACCTCCGAAATATATTTGCCCTCATCCGAGAAGGCTAGACGTCGGACTTCCCTAACCCTAGCAACCATGGAACTGTTGAGTCACTGGAAAAAAACGAAATGCAGGTTTCGATCTTGTACCGTCCATCCCCCAATGGAAAACTTTCTCACCATGTAACTTTTCACTAACTATCCCAGTTTGGGGATGAGACTAATTGTCGTATGTTACATAAGAAATGCCAATATCATCTACTACATTTCGTAAAGCCAAATTTCAAATATTATAATATCATTTTTTGGCCCATAGATACTTTTAGTAAACAGAAAGACAATTCTTCAGATTCATTCACCTTTTATGACAATATGTTGCCTTGTTTGTCCAGTTCACACAATATGTCTTCATGTCTCCCCAGGCAAATGGCAGCGACAGGCTGATCTCATTATCATAAATTTGATCATCGTTATCATTTTCCATAACATTTTTTTTGTAATGAACATCAATTAATAAAGATCGCCACAAGCTAAATAACTTGATAGTTTGATCAATTACCGACCATGCATAGATACCCAACATTGGCGTGACCTAATTCTATTGATTGTCAGAACAACACAGAAAAGATTTCCATGTGTCACTGCCAACATCACTGCCGCCATCATTTCAAAACAAATGTCTCAAAATTTAAGACGGATTGTCTACCGGCAACCAGCTTAATATATTGAAATCTAGCAAACAATAATCTGTAGAACTCGATATTTTAAACAGTCGGTAAAGTGAGAGTTCTGGCTAAATTTTCAACCATTTGAGATGCGATACGATGACGTCAGGCTCGCGTCAAATTTCAAGCATATGGAGTTATTGGTATCACTGTGAAGATTATTCATTTCCTTTTCTCTGCGTAAAACTATTTGTTGTTCTACCATAAGCAGAAGTCGGGATACCGGCAATTAAAGACAATGGAGGTGACCTGTTGCTGCAGCTGAATTTAGTGAGGAAATGGCCGATCATTTTTGTTAATCCGTATTAGTCCATATTATGCCATGCCACTAAATTACAATTTTAGGGCGTTTAGTCTATCTATTTCAGCAAATTTAATTCTGAAATGCATTTTTAGATTGATATAGAAGGGTTCTGTGAAGACAAAAAAATTGCGTTAAAAATTCGTTCACTGTTGAAGAACACGTGATTTCTCCAGTCGCCTCAGTTTGACGAGCTCCTGATTCCATCGTGTCGCGTCTCATTTTGGTTCTTCCCTAATCACTATCATCACCCCAGACTTCTTCATTTGATAAAAATGTCTTAAAACTAAGACTGATTGTCGAACCGGCAATTAATTAAATACATTAAAAAGAAGCAAACAACAATAGGAAGTCTTGATAATGCAAGTTGCACTCGACGGTATCACTTGGCAAATTTTCGAACCCTCTTGATTCTTCGTCAGAGCAATAAAGAAAACATATAAAATGTAAATAGGATATTGTTGTATACGAAAGAAAATCAAATGATTTCTTTATTGTGTAGGAGAGGGTTTTCAATGTGTTTTAAAGTAAAATAAAACAGTATATTCTTATAGTTGGAATTTTACACCTTTTGATTCACAATGGTCAAATAGATATGTAAATTTTTTAGTTGCCAATCCATTTCTTCATATTCATTGACTTCTTTAACGTTTAGAAATGTCTTTCAGATTCAGTGAAAGTCGCTTCTTTTCTATTCTCCTTCAGAGACCCTGTCAGCCACAGAGGACCAGACCATCAGAATTATCCGCCATTTAAAAAAGGAATACCCGGACGACATAGGCAGTGAGGAGACGTTGGCTCAGGTCTTCAGACTGCTAGAGGAAGCCAACTGTTCCTGGAACACGTCCAGAGAGCTGACCAACCACTCATCCCACGGTCTGGGCTCACCCCAGTCCCCAGGCTCACAGCCTGACCCTGCCAACAGCCACAGCGATACCAAACACAAGCGAGATATCTTTGACTCACAGACAATCATGGTGCACAATGCAAACAACGCTATTCCATATTCCAATCGCCGTTTTCGACGATCTCCCAAAAGCAATAACCCTTCAACCTATGGCAATTCTGTATATAGCAACAACGAAGCAACAAGGACGCGATCCGAACTGGCCAAATTGTTAAAGATATTCGCGCAGCGGTATAAAAAGCTCTTGCCCACAGATATGAGGACTATTTACGATACTATTTGTCACAACAGCAGACTATCTGACAACGACTTTGACTATAACGACGATGATGACGATACCGGAGAGGTTGATGACAACAACAACAACAACATTAATGATAAGAACAACGATACGACAAGCAGTATAGACCAACTACTGCTCCTTCATCAGCATCTCTCGGAGTTCTTAACTATGCAACTCAATGACTCTGCACTCTACGATCAAGAACATTCCACTATCTACCCCACTGACGCCTCTGTCGAGGACGATGAAGCAGGTGGTCCAGTCTTCTTTGACGACGCTACCGACATGGGCGGCTCCGACAGCCTCCCTACCAGAACCACCTACGATCATACTTTCTATCACAACAGCGAGACAGAAACGGCTAGTCTACCTCATCAAGGATCCACCTATGCTTTCAGTAGTTATGACGCCACTCGCAAAGGCGTATCCAGAAAGCAGCGCCGTTCTGATAACTCGGCCAGAGACCATGGCCAGCACAAAGGCAGCGCCGATAGAGTGGCTAGAGATAGCGACAGTTCTCAGCAAGATCATGGACATAGGCGGCACCGCCATGGAGACGATTCAGGGGAGAGAAACATGCGGCGGGAGTTACATCACAGTCTGGAGATGGAGATCGCCCACAAACTGCACTACGCCAGTGTCGGGGTTGTCTCCGTCCTGCTGATTGAGGTGAGTACTTAACTAGGCTCTCCATGTGTTCATCAACCTGTTCGGAATGTCCCTTGACTCACAGAAAACGCCTCATTTGTTTCACATTATGAGTTGTGGTGTGGGACAGAAGTGCTCAACTTCTTTCTTTACATTAGGAAAAACATACCGCTGTCAAAGTCCACACAACATAGGCCACGTTTTTGCACTTTAATAGAACAACAACCACGAGAAACAGCGCTAGAAGTAAAATGGTCTAATTATTCATTCACTTTAATCTGAGGAGTCCCTCATATGTCTTGCGTCCAGAGTAAATGTCGCGGAGGGCGATTTCGAGTCACGGCCGTTTAGAACTATTTTCCAACCGAGATACCAAAATATTTTATTTCTTTTCCACAAAACAAAACTTCAACCTTTTCTAACCTGAAAAAAAAAATATTTGGTATCTGAGTCGGAAAATAGTTAAAAACGGCCGTAACTCGCGATCGCCCGGCGCGACTTCCGACTCATTTGCCCTGGGCACAAGACCTATTGTACCACTGTGTAGGAACCGAAGTCAGCTGGAGTCCAGTGAGGTGTACAAGTTTGATTGTTACATGTTTGCTGGGTTATCAGTGATCTAGTTACATACTGAAGTGTTTAAGTAAGCAGTTAAAAATGTCCATATCTCGTTTGCGTTGACTTATTAAGGATCTTTCCTAATTGGCCACGTAGGGCCAGAGAAAGGTTATATTCCTTTCTCAAACGTTACTTTCAGTTTCTCAAATTAGCTAAATCTACCTTCACGTCTGGTATATCACCACTGAAAACCTGAACTTTCCTCGCCACTGTTCTTTGATCTCTTTGGTACTTAGCAAACTGCATATCTCCGCTTTAATAGCGCAGGCGTAGCTGGAAACAGCAGTTCAGCATGTTTTCACACAGGGCAGTGTGTCACAGAAACGGTTAAGAATCTTGGGTCATAGGTCACCTCCAAGCTTCATGTTTAAGAACAGTATGGTAGTTTGAAGCAGAACTGTGCCTGTCGGTTCTAGATATGTCAGTGTCATCACTCTCTGATGTCTGTCAGTCTCCACTTTCTGAATGTCCCTGTATGATTCACTACATGTGTCTACAGACAGAAGGTCAGCCGGCCTGATATGCATGTGCGGCAACGGCAATCAGCTGTGTTCACATGCCAAAGCGGGTCAAACATGATATTTTGTTTGTTATTTTATGCAAAGATCTAGATTTAGATCGATCTAAATAAATTATTATTATTTCTATACCCTAATCCTAACCCTAACCTAACCTAAACCTCACCTTAACCCTGTAGTTCGCGCGGTATGATGTCATACGCATGTGCAGTAGCTCGGCTGACCTTCTGTCTGTAGACTCAAATTGATTGACTGAGGCTGTGTATGACTATCATTCCTGTGAGTGTTCATTGACTTCGTCCTATCCAGAGACAGAATGTGTTGGCTTCTCTCACAGACAGGAATAGTATCGATGTCATTGACAAAAAAGATATTTAATATCTTGTATATTCTAGCCATTTGTTGCGTCGGTAGACGAGTACTTAGTCCATCGGATTTAGAACCAGAGGTCCCGGAGTTTGAATCCTTATAGGATCAGACGCTCCTGTCGCTAGACAATGACAATCTCCATACATTTCCTGACTCACTAAAACCCGACTATAATCAGAGAATGTTATTGTTAAGACTGCCCAGGATGTGAGCAGCTAACGGACACCTGCCTTGGAATGTTTCTTGTGAATCTGAGAACGTACCTGAATGCTTCCATTGGGTCTGTCGCGGTAACAATAGATTATAAAGCGTTTGGAGCTTGGCCCATAAGGAAAATATACGCAAATTAATGTCATTTATTACTTTTTTATTACTTCTATAGTATGATTATTATTATTATTGTTATTTTTATTGTTACTATTATTATTGTAATTATTACGATTAGTATTATTATTATTATTACCACTACTACTACTACTACTACTACTACTACTACTACTACTACTACTACTACTACCAACCAGTGAGATACCCTCACAATAATATAACTGCTTGTCGTGAATAATTGTTTGAGATTGTACAGAGCTATAACAAATTCCTATGGCGCATTTGACAAACTAGACGAGACCACTAGGTTTGACACTCGCAAATTGGATAGAACCTGAATGTCATTGCCAAATACAAAGTCTGCTTAAAAAAAAAAAAAAAACAGCTAATGTTTCCACAGACTTTAGCAAAATCGATACCTCTATCGTAAGTACAAATCTCCTATAAATATAATCCCTCTTTGAAGCTTTGTCCCAATTTTGAGAACACATTATATGCTTTAGTTTTATCAAATTTCAAAACCATTTTATACCAACTGCTGTAGTATGATGTTGTTGTTGTTTTTTTTTCCCTTTCATTATGCCGGTTTTTTATTCTCCTAAAGTCGTTATACATTTTTTTTTTTTTGGAAGGAGGAGGGGGGGGGGAGAAGGGGAGAGGACTCTGTATGTTGCCGGATTTATGATCAATATTAGTTTTAAAAAATAACAAGAAGGTGAGTTAAACTGTGCACTTTAACAGTAGATGGCAAGCGCTGGCATCTTGCCTGGCCGTATATAGAGAAGAAAGCAACAAAAAAGTTCCAAGAGCGTTAACATAGACACACTGCTCACATAGTAATCAATGGATCCCCGCCTGTACAATCACTTTGCCCCAGGACTACTCACTAGAGGAACAGCACAGGGAAAGAGCCAGCAAAGGAGCAAATGAAGACTAATTTTGCTATGGGGTTGTTGTTTTCTTTCTTCCACGGAAAAACAAATGACATACTATAGAAGGACGCCCTAGTAATCAATAGACTATTGTATGTTTCCAGAATACCACAGGAAAACGGACCCGCGAGCCACACCAGGGTTTCGCTGTGTGTAATTCAATGTTTGGTTAAGACACCGCTTGTCATTTTGTCAGGCTAGAGATACACATGTATAAACAAGGTATTCTGACAACCGCTGACAAAATGACTTGTCAATGAAAGTTTTGTTTCAAGAAAATTTGAGATCTAACTTGGCAAACTTTCTTTCAACATCCTCATCATCCTGTGTCACATCTTTCGAGGTCGAATTGAAATGACTCGCCATCTCTCTCTATCCTCCACTCTTCTGGTGCATTCCTCCAGAGATAGATTCCTCCAGACTTTGATGTCATCCGTCCACATTCTTCGCTGTCTTCCTCTCGCTCGTTTTCCCTCGATCTTCCCTTCCAGTATATCTTTACAGATGGTTTGTCTCGTTTGATGTGACCAAAGTATTGTAATTTCCTTTTTTGAATTGTTGTCAGTAGTGTAGGTTTGACTTTTAGCATAGAACAAATATCCTTGTTGGTCTTTCTTTCTGTCCAACCAGTCCCTTCCGTCCGTCTGAATGTCCACATTTCAAAAGCTTCTATTTTTTTTTTCCAGAATTTTGTTTAGAAAGTTCAAGTCTCTGACCCATACAGCAAGGGAATATATTATTAGCACTTCACAAGTCTCAGTCTCAACTCGAAGGAGATGTGTTGAGATGTACACATGTTGTATACTTGTAATACATAGTGCACCAAATGCAGTTTATGAGAACACAAGGGCGCAATATTTAACCCTCTCATAATGCAGAGAGAAAGATATTCATGCATGGACTGGGAAATATTTGAACTGATCTGAGGACAAAAGGCATTTTGCTCAAGTTAGAATTTTTCCACAACATACATTGCGAACATGATCTGAGGAGGTCGCTGTGGTTGTATCGTTAAGCGTTGATACTCGGCATAGAAAAGGTTGCGTCGTAAACGTCGCGAGTTCGAATCTCAGATTTTATCATGGGACGGATGTAAGAATTTGAATAAAAAAACCTGCATTTTTTTTCCTGATGATCCAACGGTACCCTGGCTTCTAAGGTAGGAAAGCCCGACGTCTAGCCTTCTCAGATAAGGGCGAACATACTTTAGAGATCCTATGTGCAGCATTTTCGCAGTTCAAAACCAGATGGAAAGTAGGCGGATATACCGCTGTTAGGGCAAAATTTCAAAATTCCAAATTTTTTTCCACAAAAGTTCTTCTCCCTTAAAAGCATGAAGGGCACTTCAAGCTGAGATAATCCTACTTCCTTACGACTGAAATACTAGACACATTATCATAGAACATGGCCTATCTTCATTTCTGTATCAATTTACTCTAAATCAGATTCTTGTTTATTTGTTTGTTTTCCATTTATTTGTGAATTTATTTGGCTCTCATACACAGGATATTTTTTTTCAGCCAGCTAAATTGGTTACTTCCCTTTGCCAATTACAAGAGGTATAAGACAAGCAATAAAATGTGTGTGTGTTTGTTTGTTTATTTGTTTCTTTGTTTCTTTGTTTGTTTTGTTGTGGTTTTGGGTTTTTTTTTCCAATATATGTGATGCATAAAAATGATGACCAAAATATGACGATGAGAAAGAAATTTTTCCATCTCGTGGTGAAATGATGAGAATTTTCCGTTACTCTTGTTTTAGATATCAAGAAAAAAAGTAATTTTTCTGTAGAATCTTTGTGTTATCCTGTTTGCAGGTAGCAAAGGGATGTGCTTCAGCTGACAGACAAAATATCTCACTAATTGGCTGAGAAGTTGAAATTATGAAGACATTCTAAACAGTGCAGATTACAAATAGCTTACACTGTGGTAAAACTCATATGTCTGGAGCCGAAGGTCTTATAAGTACTTTCAGAATGCAATGAGTAAAAAGTTGCTCTGATTGTATGTGGATTCTATCCATAGCGTACTATACTTACTAACAGGCCGCGTCACCCGTGTGGTACGACGGAGAGGTTAAGGCCATAGTTTATCAGCCTTAGCCTAAGACTATATCGGAAGTGGGTGGTATCGAGAGCGCTTTCCATTAAAAGTACCGGAGGTAATATGTACCCGATACGATGCTGTCTCTACATAGAGTATAACGCAATTCAGATGCGAATGAATACTTTGGATGTCAAATCGCGTCGTTCTCCCTATCGATATCGATATGGTCCGCTACCGCGGGAAAGACGAGCATGGTTCTTTCCAAATTCCATGTGTTGTTGCAAGACCTATGGATTATATCTTCTGCTTACGAATTAATCAGTGTGCCATTTGCATTGTGTTTTGGTTTAGCAATTGTGACTTACTTAATATCTAGATCTAGACCTATTTCGCTGAGATTTTGATACTGGATTCAGAATCTAGATCTAGATACAAGATCTGCTCGTGATCATGGGGAAGAAGTGCAGCACTTATGGTTGCAGAAGTGGTTATGCTGGTGTTGCAGATAAAATTCCAGTGTATAGTTTTCCCTTGGATCTTTCGGAAAAACTGAAATGGGTGCAAGCTATGCCTGATAAGCTTTCAGTGGAACAAGTGACAAAGTATATGGGATTGTGTGCTAAACATTTTCCAAATGCTAGGATGAAAAAAGCAGGAAAATTTATGGTGCCAGCCGACCCTCCTACTTATTTCCCTGATGCTCCATCATCGTGTGTTGGCCCGCCCCATCCAAAGAGCAGAACAACAACAAAAAGCACAGCTGCTGCCAGGGCTTCTGATCAAGATCAACAGATGAAAGAATGTTTTGAAAAGGACAAATTTCATTTGAATACATTTACTGCTGAGTTGAATAAAATTCTTGCCAAGTATTCAGGAACTCTAACATGGGATAAAGACAAAACCTTTAGCTTTATCAGTGAGTCAAGAGAGGGACCTGTGAACTCATTTTCAGTTTACTTTACATCGTTAGGTGTGGACG
>JBCEWB010119213.1:0-11555 GCA_039654565.1 Peronia peronii
CTCATAGCCACAGCTCTAAAATCTCATATTACCATGGAGTGCCTGACGGCAGAGGAGATGAAATTATAGAAACAAACGAGGCTTTACCTTGGTAAAGTGATGGTTGTTTCTGATTTTATCGACTCTGTCGTCAGGAACAGAGTGGTAAGATGCCCTCCCTTTATCAAATTGACTAATACTCCACCTTGAAATGTATAATTTCATCTTGACTCCTGTGTTTATGAGCGATCTGAAGTGTGACCAGTGGTGGGAAGCGCGGCGGTTCTCATCTTACCACTCCGTTCCTGACGACAGAGTCGATAAAATCAGAAACAACCATCACTTTACCAAGGTAAGCCTCGTTTGTTTCTATAATTAATGTAATACCATAACCAAATTTTGACACTGGCTGATCACAAAACATACAGAATTAAAGCACATTGAATGTGGAGCAAAAATCATCAGTATGTTCAACATTATTGGTTTCCCATATTTTTTCCTGGTCCTTTTCTTTCAATCTTAAAATAACTATACTAATATGTCTGTGATCCTAACACAATATTTTCATCAAATTCATGTTGAAACTGAATCTCACATGAGTCAGGCTCCATAAAATGCAGACCTCACCAAAATTAGCAAAAAAACTGTGTGGTCTTACATACTAAATACTAGCAGATGATAAAGTTGATGACTATGGGAGGGAGTCTTTTGTCCTGTGAGAGATGTGCATATTTCACATGTCCAAAATCTGACTTTGGTATTCCACCATCTACTCATATAACATAGATGCTATGAACATGTATTTCAGGCCATCTAGACGTCAACAGACAGTACATTTTCATGCAACTCACCATTTTTCCCACGATAATTACGACTGAAACCATTGTCAAGAATTGCTTGAATAGCTTGTGGGTCAGTTCCATGATACAGGCGTTGCTCATTTTGGTGGCCTTTGGGATTCCGCTTATCCATTTCATTTTTCTTTGCTTTGTATTGTTGGTAGAGAGATTTGTTTTGGATTCGTTCCAGCTGATAAAACCAAAGAGAAACAAGTTGAGAGAGTCATTACTTATGCTTTGCATTCAACAGCTGAAGTTTCTCCTTACATCAGAACATGATCCCTACTTGTACCTCTGAATATTTTGTGAGGATTTTTTAAACTATTTTTTTTAATCTGTCTAGTCGACTACATGGTAGGATAACAGAAGACAGGAAAAAAAAGTGTAAAAGGGAATTCACTTTGCTGTGTTACAATCATATTTTCATTTTACCATAGCCCATGCAAGGGACACATATTTCATTATATAACTGTTTTAACTCCCTTGTGTTTGATCCTGTAAATACATGGGAGAGTTGGTGGCATCTCAACCAAATCTTGTAAATTAACAAAAAACATATTATCAATCAATATCTCCAGTGTTTTTTTCTTATTTAAAGCTACAATACGTGGCAGACAGCGAGAAGGGCTTACTGTTTTGTTTTATTTTGAATTGGGTCAAGTTTTCACTATAAATTTATCAATTGCAACATTTCCAAATGCAGCCACTTTTTAAATCAGTTACCACAACTGAGACAGCCCACATGCCACATGTCTGACATGATGGCATCAGAAAAAAATAGGCAGCTTTTTGTGACTTTCTGAATGAGAATAGTGATATTGACGTATTTATTATGATTATGACATAGTCAGATTTAGATCTAATTCAAATGAAGTGGATATGTATAGTTATCACCTGAATTAGATCTTGAATTGATGTATTTCAGAAAAACACTCTGGATCATTTTCATAGTTGTACTTAATGCTTTCAAAGTCACCATTCCAACAGAGCCTAAAAAATTCCTATTCTTCCCTGAAAGTTATTTTATTCATTCTCATTTGATGTTAAGAAAATTCTGAAAAACATTATTTTCCAAAAATTCATCAAATAAAATCTATTTGTCATTTGCATTGTTTTTTCTTTTATCTAAGTGACAATATTTGAAATCTTAGTATGTAAAATGTTTGTTTCGATATGTTCAATATTCTTTTTTCAGCAAGCATTCAAAAAGTTGCTAACAAGGCCAGGCTGAAAAATGGCCAGGCATAAGTGTGTTAATTCTAAAAGCCATGGAAAGTTCATGACAGAATCAAAAACTCAAATATACCTTTCTGATTGCATTTCCACCTCCTGTCGCAGAAAAATTCTTGAGTACATCTTTAAATTCGTCACTGTCAGATTTCACAGAAACAAGTTTCAAATTTTCATCTGGTTTCATTTGTGCCCATCGCTTTGGTATGTCAACATCACCTTCAAAGACAAAAACGCAAATTTTCTGTGATGCTGGCTCCTACATACGTCTGCTTTCAATATTCATTTGCACAACACATGTACTGTAATAGCTATTAACTCAAAAGAAAGTTTGACTTCTTGTGAAAGCCTTAATTCACAGAATCTTTTCCAGAATAATGATAAAAGCCACATCATGTTGTCACAGTAGCCTTTTTATGTTCTACATAAGCTTTGAAAAAAAGCTGTGCTAGGGCATGCTTCAAGAGGGAGCTCTAAATAAAAAAAGAACATTTAATTTATTCCATGAAAGAAAACGTGGTCAAGTGTTTTCATGGTGACTAGTAAAGATCAAAATTGTCCTTCAGATTGAGAAGCTCTGAATATAAATATAAATTCTATTCGAAATTATTAGTTATTTTTCTTTCATAGATGTAATATTCCAGTGAAATATCAAAACTATGTTACTCTCATAGAAGTACACAAATTTTAGAATAGGCAAGAAATATCAAATGTATGGCCTGTAAAATGCATATTTCTGCAATAATAGTGCAACTAACTTGTTTCTTAATAATTATATAGAGTTCTGTTTTTTCCCAAAACTGAGTATCACAGATTTGTCAACAATATTTTCTTTCAGAGTTGCCAAGCTGTTCTCTTATTCTCAACCCCCCGTTTGTGTCTTTCCTAACATTGTTCGTTTTGCTCCTACAAAAAGTTTGATAACATGTAATTAGTTTTGATTGTGCAGATTCAGAAAAGATAACCTGCATGTCTAAATAATTTCTGTGTTTACAATGAATTTCAAGATTGAGTGACTGGAGCATTTAAAGTTACCTAGTGAAATGAGCACCTGAATATATGAGACTGTCATGTGTAGTACAGGCTTGCTTTAACAAATGAATAATTTGCACCTTCATGTATTTGCTAATCTCCGTTAAAATGAGGATGTTAGTTATTTGTATCAAGGCCCTACAGCTATTCTTACCTTTTGTGCGGTCCACTCGTCTGACACTGCATATCTCACGAGTTGCCTTGTCTGTTTGGTCAACTTCAAATTCTTTCATACCTTTAAAAACGATGCGATACTTGCGATTTCTTGCATCTGTTACATCACAGGACCTGGATTTATTCTTGTATTCTTTTTCAATTTCAATGTTCAGGCTGTAAATAAATAAAAGAGAAAAGGCATTCACTGAACATGTTAATCTTCAGTCAGAATGTTATTAATATGATTGGTAGGTTGTCATCCAGAATATTATGATTTAATTTCATAAGCAAGAAATGATTTAACTGATATACTTTCAAGTGCTGCCCAGAGAAGAAATGTTAATGAAATGTGTGCATTTAATTAATACTATGAAACACTAGTATGCCTTAAGGGATGAGGTTTCCACCAACAAAGGGTTAAATTATCGATTTTGGGATTTCAATGAATTTGCATAGTTGATTATGTCTAGGTCAAGAATACCAAGTCCAAAGCTCAATTCTATTGGTTTCAGCCCCAAAAATGCATTTAAATGTATATATTTTGTATAGATCTATTATACTGTATTGCCCATTTTCTCATGTTTGTTTTTTTGGTTAACTGAGCTTCACTAAAATCTTAAAATCTCTCTTGTTTGTTGTCACATAGGCATCAGATTTGGTACACTGATAGACTATTCATATTTGTAGGAAATAGGTTAGTTTTCACATGAAGATAGCACAAATTGTTTATTCTTTTAATGTGAGTTGTTGTTTTCAACCCTTTTTCTGTCGACATCAATTTTAGAACCTCCCTGTATCTATTTCATCCACCACAGACAAACAAAACCTAGCCAATTACCCCCATATTGATCTCACCTTTCAATATACACAGAAAGAAAGTAAATATCTTTATTGGTTTTGTAAATTTTAAGAAGTTTAATTAGTTATTTGTTTTTCAAGATGGCTGCCATTGCCATGGCAACAAGCAACATATTGACATTTTTGTGACTGAAATAGGTTGACAGTAAGTTACTAACTCAAACCAAGGACATTTCATATCACTGAGGCCAAACTTGAAAGAATTCAAAAATTTTTTTTTTTATTTTCTTAAGCCTTTCATTCTGAAATAGTAGGATTATCTCGGCTTTTAAGTAGCTGCCTGATTTTGGTGAGAATTTTTGTGGGTAGAAATTTGGAATTTGGAAATTTCGCGCAGACAGTGGCACACTGCCTACTCTTTCATTGATTTTGAACTGTCAAGGCTTCTTTAACGTGCGCAACGTACCCATGGGACTTACGAAATATATTCGCCCTTATACAAGAAAACTAGACATCGGGCTTCCCTACCCACAGAAAGCCAGGGGACCGTTGAGTCACTGAAAAAATGCGGGTTTTCAATCCCCCAATGCAGAACTGCGAGTCGATCCCAGCCTGTTTTCTCCATGAGCAGACGCCAAACTACAGAGCCACTGTGCCCCCCACCCCCCCTTCAAAATTTCACCAGAGCACTCCCTTAAATGCTTGTTCCATTGTTTAGGACAAAAAGAACTCCTTTGCTTCTTCATAAAGTGAGAACAAAACATTTCTAAATAATTCCAATGTGTCACAAACTGTAAACATCGATACCATTGTGTCAGTTTTGATTGTTGTTATCATCAAATTGTTTTAGAGTTAATAACCCCTCTCATCAACCTGGACCTTATAGTACAGAGAAAGGCAGGACTTGATGTTGCTCACGCATATGGTCAACAAAAAAGAATGCTGGCATCTGAAATTTTTTTTTGCCTATGCCCTTAGGTCATTTTAATCCGATATGTCTATCTGATTCATAATACATCTTTGGAAGGTTCCTAGCATTTCTGGTTGCCATGGAGAAGGCCTCCACCTTGGATCCTGCTATGTTTTTCAAAATCTATCACTGATTTTACTTCTACACCAAATCACTACAAACTTTGTATGGCATTTTCATCATCTAAAATGTTTTCACTGTTTTCTGTTTTCACCAAAAAGTTGAATTAAGCACTACAAACTTCAGTCTCGACCTTCTAACAACGGGCAAACATCAGTCTGGCTCTCATGCAGAGCATGCACAAAATTCTTTCATACTTTTAGTTTCACTTTTATTGCGCAGAATTTGTTTCCCATCAAAAGACTATTATAAAATCACAATTGATTAGTGGGCTCAGCAAAAGTCAGCAGTTGATCAACAGAAAGTAGAAAAGTTCGTGACTTTAATTTTTGTCACGGATGTTACTTCTTTTTTTCCATTTGTTACATATTAATTGTCATGGCACAAAGAGAGGAAAACAATGTTTTTATTGTTTTATCCATCAATTTTGGCAGTAACTACACCTTTTTCAAAAGCGAAATTTAGTACGTATAACAGTTAACAATAGTTACATTTTCAGAGTCTCTTCTTTTGCCTTCATCATTCCTGGTTAATTTACTAAGCCCTGAGATCAGGACTAATTATTATTCTCTGTAGTCTAGATGTTTTTGGCATATTTAAAAAAATTATAGAAAAATAACCATTGCTCTTTATTTCATGAATTTTGTGTAATCTTATATGACACATATGGAAATAAAATAACCATACTAACACACATTAATTATCAATGAAAAACAGTTTCACAGAGAAACAAACATAAATAGTATGTATCCAACAAAAATTCATATAACAGTAACTGATGACCAAAGCAAAATGAAACAAGGCAATTATAAAGAGAAATTATTGTAGTTATTCTTAATATAGCCTACAGTTGCACATTGTCCTTAACCAGTGTGCAGCAAACATCACAACACATGCAATATTTGGGCTAGTAAGTAAATCTACAGTTTTCTAATGTCAGCTGGCTTTGGTGGCATAAGGTTACAAACCAAGCGACATATCTCGTAAGAATGGATCTTTCGTATTTATCTCAAAAACCATTATGATAGCTGGAATTTGAAAAAAAAAATTTTTTTTAAAAGGATAAAAGAATTGCTTTCATACCTTGCTTCAAAATTCCTCCATTTTCCTTCTTCTGTCTCGTACTGCCATTGGATTGCCAGTGGCATAGCCTTGTGCAGCCGTTTCTCATCATCTTCTCTGATAACTCCAATAATCTGTGTCAGTTTCTTGTGTACTGAGAGTAGACCTTCTGACTTAAAACCCTCCATCAGGACTTTACCACCCTCTCGTTTTATTGTCACTCGCACACAATGTTTGGCACCCTCTTCTTCAAGCTCTCTCACCTGTGACAGAGACAAGAAGCTCACCTCTAAAATGAAATGTCTACTTATATTTGGGATTTCTGTTGTGACATGTTGATATTGTATAGCTTTACTTACTGCAATCATGTCAAATAAAATAAAATGCCAGACACTTGGTGAATGTTATGAAACACCTCAGCACTGATGCAACTGAATTTTTTTCAGAGACAACTGTCAAACTGCCCTATAGTATATGGTCACTTACTCCTCATTTTACTATGGTCACTTACTCCTCATTGCAGGATCTCTCAAACTGAAAAAAATCCTTGGCCAAGTGTTGTCCAAATATAAATCAATGGAAAGGGCAATGATGATGGTAATAAGCTGTAACTGGAACAATTTTAAAATAATAATATAACGACTGACAAAAATCCACTGAAAATAAACATAAAAATAGAAAGAAAATAAATGTGTAAGATGTCTAGTGCTCTTTGATCCCCAGACTCAAGAATTCTCAGATCAATATCACTTTTAGGCTTAAACATACTGGAAAATGGACCATACAGTTTGGTTTCAGTACCTGACGATCACTCATTTTTGTAATTTCTTTCAATAGTTCTCTTTCTTCTCTGAATGAACTCTTCAGTGATTGTTCAAGTTCTTGTATGGCCTTTTGAATGTTAAGTGCATTAATACTGTAGAATCTCAGGTCCACTGCTTCTGATACTACAGTTGTGAAATGTGGTCTGGCAGCATGATCTGCTTGAGAAAAAAAAAAGAAAAAGACTAAAAAATTGACAAGATGGGCATAATCTTAGATACGGCAATTCTACACATTTCAACCTCCTCTGGGGTGGTTATCTCGCCTTAGTGATACTGTGCAAAGTGGACCAAGGCAACACAACCCAATTGTCCAAATACAATACTATGAGAAAAGTTCTAGAAAAGTATAAAACTGCTGTACTAGTTGTCCTACATTTTCCTTCTAGCACCTTTTACCCACCCATGCTTTCTTTACCATCTATGACAAACTCCCCTTGAAAGGTCTGGAAACTAAAATCAGTCCAAATCCAGAGATGAGGCTTGATTTCAAAGTGTGCCAAATTATTTTCCAGTTTATTTTCTGAGACTGCAACTAATCCAGTTAGAGCAAACTGAAGCTCAAAATCTAGTCACTCTCTAGGTCTTCTTGATGTTTAGCAACAAAGCACAGTTCAATGTTTTCAGATTTGTCAGCATTTCATGTCATTCCGGTAATTTATTTGGCAATTTTTCTTCTGAAAGCCTAACAATAGCGCTGGCCAAGAATCCAGACTTAAACCCAGTTACTAGGATCAACTGAGCCAAACTAGATGTCAGATAATCTGCTATATTGTTTTTTGTTTTTTTGTTTTTGCATTAGGGTGTATCTGCTAAGGTCATATTTGTTGGTTCCAGAAATTCAGATGATCCAGTTGGAAGACAGACCACAGTTTGAAAGTTTTTTCTAGTACTAGTAGACACTGAGAAGTTTGGAAAAGGGAGGGGGAAAACACAGGGTCAGAGAAGGAAGCAAACTGTTCCCTTTGTGCAATTGAGGTCAGAGGTACACCTCATCACTCACTGAAATCTTGCAGCCACAAAATGATGGTCCCTGCTTCTTTCTTTTTCATCTGGATTGAGTATTTAAAATGGTGAACTGGAGCCTTAATTTGTTAATTGATTGAAGATCTGGATTATGAAATAGAATGTTAATCTCACTGGCCATCTGGATACATAATCAGACTGCAAATATGATTCAAAATCCAGATACATATCCAGACAGTACTGTGAATAATAAACAATTTCAGTAAAAATCTAGATAATGTATCATCCACTTTATCCAGAGTTTTACAGACTGGGTTATCCAAATATTCAAATCATTGTGAAGTAAGATGTTATCCAGCATTTCTAAATGAGACACATTCATCATTCAGTGCACATAGTCCACTGACAGCATGGGCCTAAAAGCAATGCATGGTCAAGGTGTTTGTGGGAAATACAGCTGATCTGGATATTTAACCGCATCATGAAAAAAAAAAAAGATATGAAAAGAAAGAAATGCTGTGCCTTTGGTATTGCTGATAAACCCTTCTGTCTTTTATTTTCTGAACTACATATATACATGTAATATAAATAAGCTCCAGAGTCTGATCTGAACTGAGGCTGAAATATTAAGATACAGATATTAAATATTCTGTTATCAGCATGGATTACGTAAGGTATTTTGAAATGTTATCTGCTGTTCTATAGATTTAAGCTGAAATTATACCTCCATGGTGTTTCTGGTGACTTCTATCCTGCCCCATCAACAGATCCAATGTCTCTTGATTGTAAATCACCAGTCGGATGTCAGTCAAGGAGTTTGGTGAACTCTCAGAAAACTTTTTAACACCATCAAATATTTTTTTCTTCACCACTTGAGGATCAGCTTTTTTGCTTCCTGAACAGATGAAACATAAAAGCACAAGATAATAATAGTCATCCCTGGTCTTTGCCGCTGGACATTTCTATAAAATGGAATTGTTTCAATATGGTTTTAAGCTCAACAAAGGCAACCCATACTTTCCCTCTATACACCTGTTTCTCTATTACCCTATACAAGTCTGCAATTGCAGTTTCATAGATTTGGCATATTATACAAAGGCACATTTAGCACTTGTATTATGAACACTTTCTATCTGCTCATTACTTGATCCTGATATATTTAGATCCTCTTTTCAATAAACAATACAACTAGGTTCTGCCGATTTTGGCACACAAATATTCTCATGATGTCTCAGAAGTGGCAATAAATATAATTTGATTTGTGACTAATAATTGTTGTGATTAATAACAAATGATGAAAAGTATTCTGTTTCCCAACTAGATAAATTTTCCAAATCCAGGATGGTAAATAGAATCCCAGTAGATTGCAATAATGCAATAAAGGAATAAGGGCTTTTAACTCTAGAACTGCGACCCAGCTTAAGGGCTTCAAAGCCCTGCGGCATGGGCTGCCAGGCTTGTCAAACTGTGTCGGTGTCAGTACTTAGCCTCGGGGTGTTTGTTCTGACTATAGAGGCTCAGCCTCGGCTTCGGAGTGACAAAATGCAGGCTCAGATTGACCATCTTACTGACCAATGTCTTCCTCTAATCCCTCTCCTAATTTCACCCTTTCTTCACATGTAATAATATTTGCATTGAGCCAATGGCAGGAGATGGGGTTGTATTCACAAAGACATGTCAATTTCATATGGGTGTCAATTTTACCACCCCACGTCACACAGACTATTCCTGTTACAGATATGTTCATGACCTGATGTAACTGCTTGGACCAAACCACTTCACATAGGAGTGTATTTACGTTCATCTTATAGAAACTTGCAAACTGCAAGCTATCATCCCTTTGACCATCTGGATTTAGATTATTCTTATTAGATCAAACTGGCTCACATTGATGGGCAACAGTGACTACAAAGAAATATACACATGAGATCTAATGATGATATAGAGCCCAAGAGAGCCATCTAATATGTAAACTAATAGATACATAGGCTGTCTTAGCTTTAATTCACAGCATTTACTGCTCATTTGTACTTTCAACAGCTTGCTTGCTGGTCAGTTCGAAATTTGTTGAGTGGGTCAAGAGGTCAGGGGAGTCTGCTCTATTATTCAATATGGTATAAACAAAGAGACTACATGTATTTGATACTCTTCTCACAATCATTGTTTCTTTTGGTTGTTGTTTCAGACCACTTGAGAGGACTTGAGTGGGCCATGTGGCCTTTGATTTCTGGCCTTTCGTCTTTCCTTACCTACTGCTGGGTTTTCTCTATCTATGGACTTCCCCAAACTCTTATTCTTAGAAAAAAGAATGATCTTGTACTTAAATGCAGCTATACTTATTATGTGACATTTTAATAAAACTGGGTCTGATAAAACCCAATTTTTGTTGACTAGCTGAGAACTATCACAGCGATGTTACAGGCATAGCATGTAAAGGCCAGATCGTATAAATATGTGATGTGCAGTATAAAGAGCATTT
This sequence comes from Peronia peronii, assembly GCA_039654565.1. NCBI lineage: Eukaryota > Metazoa > Mollusca > Gastropoda > Systellommatophora > Onchidiidae > Peronia > Peronia peronii. Next base: position 10,453 of record JBCEWB010119213.1, read on the forward strand.
CACCTGTTGTACGTATATGTGATGTGGAGCTGTAGGGTTAAGGTGCTTGTTGTTGGATTCAAGCATGAATTTTTCTATGAGCAAATTTTATTAATCAACTTCTTTTTCACAGTGAATTTCTAATATTTTCTTGCAATGCCAACTGGCAGAGATCAGCCTTGCATAGCAGTATCAGAAGTACAAAAGGGCATAACAGCTAACCCTGAGATTGTTGACGACAAGTTAGATTTAGTCAGTTTCAACAATTAAGGGAAAGTAAAGGTGAGGTTTTTGAATGCCCGATGAAGGAACTTATTGAGCAAAGATCAGAATTTATTTCTAGATTATCAGAATCTCAAACATAGTGTTTTTTTTTTTTACAGCCACCACGCATTAAATCAAGTGATTCAAAAGACAAAAATAACCCTAACTCTTTATGTGGTAACTGGAATTAAAAGGAAGGAGAAAGTCCAGAACTACGACTTGGGGCAGTAGAGGAACCTGACACAGGAGCAAAACTACATGTGGTAGTGAAAAGGTTAGTGTACTGAACATATGAATTTAGGATTTTTCTTGCTGTGAATTTATATATAAAAATAAGAGGCCATTTAAAAAATTTTTTATTTTGCAATTCTTTAAACTGAATTTCTTCATAAAGTTGTGGTCTGATCTGTTCAGCAGTCATAAAATATATTCAGTACTAGGACTGAAAGCTAAAACAAGTCCTCCTTGCAAGGAACTGACCACTTCCTAGAGCTGGAAGAGCAATTGATTTCATCCCTTGTTCATCAGCTTCAGTCAACACAGCTTGAGTCCCCTCATCCCAGTTCTGACTGAACTTGTCCATGCTGATGAAGAAGATTTTTTGACAATTCAAGTTTGGTGAACTGGTCACTGCAATCCCGTTCTGTCCCATTTCATCAGCTGATAAGAGACGGAAAAAAGAAACAAAAAAAGAGAAATAAATGGATATAAAACTGAAATTAATCACTTCACTGCTATCGGACATATATATAAATCATTTGAAGACCTATCTCATGTGCTAAAATGTACGTCCAATTCCAACCATATCACCGGCTGAGCCATCTGCTCGCTCTTATGCATAATTAACTCCGCCCACTCGG
>JBCEWB010119224.1:0-11554 GCA_039654565.1 Peronia peronii
GATTTCCTCCCCCCCTCCCCTTCCCCCCCCCCCCCATCTCTCTTCTTTTTCCCTAATATCATATATTTTTTATCGCACTTCTCCTTTCTCATTGTGATTGTTTTTCTTATTCTACAATATCGACTTTCGAGCCAAACCTGTGCATTTTCAGTTTGACTTTCTTCTCTAGATCTGTTCTTTTTTTCACTTTTTGTCATACATTTTCCCTCTGTCTTCTTATGTTTGTCTTTCTTCTCCACCTTTCTATCTCTCCCAGAATTCGTTTTGGTTTTCTAATTCTCCCTCTTCCTCTTTTCCTTTCCCTCTTTCCCCTCTCTCTCTTTTCTTCTTTCTTTCCTGGCATTTCTCTTGTTCTTCCCTGTCTCTCTTGTCGGCCTTTACTGTTTTCTTCCTCTTCTTCGGTCTCACTTAATGCTTCCCTTCCCCTGTCTCATTCTTCGATTTCTTATCTCCTTGTTATTTTTCTTCTTCGTCTGTCTCTCCTTGCTCTTCCGGCCCTTCTTCCTCTAATTCTTCCTTTTTTTTTTTCCAGTTCCAAACAGGAATTGACAACTAAAGGGAAAGAACCACATATGTCCTCTGTCTTGTGCATGGGAGAAAACTAAAATGCTATTTTTACAGATTTTGGTTTTAACGACTTCTTTGCTGTTTGTATGTTGAAGCTGTTGTTCCAACCATTGCTTTAGACAGTGTCTGTCCCATCTGACATTTTCAAATAGGATTATTACGGCTCAGGAAAAACATACATGGACCATACGCTTGGAAATATTAGAAACTGGACATCTGTTATTCTTCCCTCTCAGTCACCAACTTGAAACCCTCCGGTCTGCTTATAGATTTGCAGACAATATGTTCATTTTCCTCATTTAAGTCAGATCAGTGATGCTTAAGGCCTTTTCTGAATACGAAAATGGTGTAAAAAAAAAAAAAAAGTTGATATGTCCATTCTAAGGTGTCGGGAAGATAATCAAGAAAAAGGTTGACCGGTTCCTCTGCCACCCAAGCTCTTGCTCATTCGGGACTCAATATTCAGTGATAAATCATTAATATTTCGCTGGCTACGGGCAAATTGCGTAAAAAAAAAGGTTTGTTTATGATCGCCTTCACTAATTTTGAGAGCCCCAATGCTAGGGGTGGACATTGACTGGCCATCTGAGGCACTGACCATACCAAATATCAGTGAAAACTGTCGCCTGAGACTCTAAAATAGACATCTCAAGGCCTAGTGAGTGCGAAATAGGCCTTATTTCTGCTGTTTCAGAGTACAGTAGTAGATTGTCTGTCACAGGAAGGGTAAAAACGCTCTTGGTTTCGACCGAGGAAGACATGGCGGCCATATATAGTCCACCCTGGATCTTAAAATGACTCTACGGAGGATCTTTTGCTGATAGGGGTAGGGGAGCGAAAATGGAGGGAAAATGTGAGGACAGGCATAGGAAAAGGCGAAATGAGACATAGAAATCATGCAAAGAAGTCTAGTAGGTGAAATAAACATGCTTTGGGGTTGAGGGAAAGAAGTCTAGTAGGTGAAATAAACATGCTTTCGGGTTAAAAGTCAGATCAAAAGCTCCTTACGGCTTTATTCTTATTTTTTAGCGAAAAAAAAGTAAATGCGTTTTTCTCATAATGAGGTTGTTGTTTTTTTTTGCAGCAGAAATATACTATCTACTTTTTTTTTTATTTCTGGAGCAATTGCCATGAAATTTGGCATGAATACAGAACAAAACAATACTAAAAACAATAATCAAAGGGGATTTTTGACAACATTTTAAAATTTCTGAGAAATTTGAGATTTTGAGGTCAAATTTTCGGAAAATCCGTGACTTTTTTTACATAGCGATTTTAACAATTCTGAAAAAAATGAAGCAATTGTCAAATATCTGGTCTGATGATTTTTAGATGTTGAGATGAAAAGTATGTACCCAAAGTTTCAGGCAAATTAGCTGAAAAATGTAGAAGCCTATCTGTAGTAAACTTACGCAATAAAAATCCAAGATGGCGTCCATTGCCATGGCAACCATGAATGATTTCATTTTTTAAAATTGTTTTCCTCTAATTTGATTATGCCGAATTTGATGGTAACGGTTAAAATCATCCCCCCCCCCTTTTTCCCCCCTCACCCAGTGGTTTTCAAAATGACTTCGAGGACCTGCCCTCCGCCTCCCTTTAATCAACTTCCTCCACGTACAATGATCAAGCTATTTTACCCCAAATTTTGCATTACTTTTTTTTTTTTTTTTCATTTACCAAGGTACAGTTTAGTGGTAATGTAAGCCTACATACATGTTCAGTGTTTTTTTTACATAGAATTTCTTTTTTTAAAGGGCACCACCTTTCCATTAAAGTTGAGTTGTCTGTGTCTTCTTGTTCCTCTTCTCCTTACACCTCTTCTTGTTCTTTGGTCCATGAAAGGTCCGGTGGCTGCAATCCATTATCATTCAATAGACTGGTTATGGGAAGAAAAAACATAGTCGAAAGAGGATGAAATCAAACAAATTTTTATACTTTCTGATCGATGAAACCAAAATATCGTTAATAACAATAATTATGTGCCATCACACTGGCATCCTAAAAGTCCAAGCGAAATGATTGTCAAGCCCATTCCCTTCCCTTCCTATAATATAAGACGTATGGGGCTTGAAGAAAATCCGTGACATAGGAAAACCGTTTATCGTACTATGAGTTATATTCAGATCATTAAAACTCGACAACTGCCATGCATTTTAAGATTTATTTGGATTTCTAACAGAGATATTCCTTGTTTTGAGTGGCAGGAAAATTCCTCAAGTGGAGCGAGACAGGTGACGGTCTTCAGGGGAAGAGTGGGTTCTTTTATTAGATGTTTCGGCCTGTAACTTCCTGACATCTTCTAGAACTCCGGCCGCACCGGGGTCTTGACTCCCGATGTCCGTCATCCACTTTTTTTCTTCCCCTTAGGGACTTTCCGGCATTCGATCTTGTGCCGCTTGGTTTTCGGTCCAGATGTAATTGACCGAGGTGTTCTAGTCATTTTGCCATGCGTGCCATTGTGTTTAAAGTATAGTTTATTCTATTTAAATCTACCGTCCAGCATCAAGTGGCAAAGAGATCACATCGTTCCTTCTGCATCAGATCCAACAGGAATAGTTCTCTGCTGCTGTTGCTGGTTCACGCAAGACGCTTCCAATAGTCCGGCCACTTAAGTCGAGCTTCTTCAGTAGAGAATATACTGTGTATAGAATATACTAAATCTATCTCCGAGAAAACTGTGTTTAACGTTTCTTTTTCATTTGACCACCCGATATGTTTTTCTAGATTGCTGCCTTTAATATTATTATTCTTTAATGAATTCCTTCATAGTTTTGCGCCTAAGTCTCTTCTTTCATTTGCCAGAGATTATAACACAAGTCGCCGTCACCTACCTCAAACTGCATAAGTTTATATATCTATCCATTCCTATTTTCTTCTCATCCCCCACATTCATCCTCATAGTCGCTATCATTATCTCATAAAAATATCTTGAAAAGGAAGGCGTTGACCGATAACCGATCACTAACCAATTACTTTAAAATCAGCAAACAACAAATCTGGTGGATTAATAAGATGAAAGTCAGCTAAATTGATGGACCGTTACATTTTGCAGGATGTTTGACCCTTCCTCAGGCCCACGAAGAAAACAAACCATCATCAATATCTTTTTCTTATATGCAGGAAAATACGGGCTGCTACGCAGGAGAATAGAAGTTATCACATTTATGATATAATACACATATTATTATATAAATGTCTGACATTTTAAGACATTGACTGTCAACCGGTAACTAACTACGGTACAATGAAAGAAATAGAGAGAATCTGTAGAACTGACACGTTATAAATTAAATAAACTAATGAAACTCGCCAAATTTTCAATTAATTAACTCTTCGTCAGAACAACAAAGAAAAAATATGTTAAAGGAATGTGTAACACATAAAATAGATAGGCTACGGCAGTACTGCATATGAAAGAAAGTTTTATTTAAATGTTTCGTTCATTAAGTTAGAAGAGAGTTTTCGATTTTAAAAAAAAATATGCCAATTGAACGCTTTTCTTTTCTTTTCTTTTTTTTTAAACAAGAATTAGAGTTTCAAAGCTTCTGATTTAAGTTGTAAAAATGTAATTTAGGCTTTTTATCAGAAGTACGAAGATCATCACTCATTATCTTCATTTTAGACCACTATCACAATCATTATTTCTGTCACTACATAACCCCTTAACTTTCAACATTAAGATTGCTTACAATTAAGCCTATCTTACTCAATAAGCTGAAATATCTGTGCTATGAGTGTCACGGAGCAGCAGTCTTCAGCAAAATTAATGGTGTTTCTCTTACAAACTGTTCAGAAGTGTTAGTCTATGTGTGCAGTTATCATCGTCATCATCACAATCTTCGCCATCGACACCGCAACCGACACTGTGGTTATCATCATCATCATCATCGTCATTTTATAAAATATCATAAGACTGTCTCACCGGCAACTAACTAAACAAAAAAGCGAACAACACATATAAAAAACTTGATATTGATGTTAATAGTAATTGCCAAATTTTCAAACCAAATTAGTTCTTCCTCAGGGCAACAAAGTAAACATGACTGATCTATTTCAATCTTAGCCCATGTACCAGGTACTTCAATCCACCGACTTGATGTCGTCATGGCCATACGGACCAAAGAACACTATATATAATAATTTCATGATTTGTTTCGTGGTCTCTGATAAAAAGACGAACCAAAATGGGCAGATGAATGTGGTAAATACTCAAGGTAAAAGCAATACTTCGTTACATTGTTTTGCTTCACATGAAGACTTTTTGCCCTGTTTAAAACTGAATGTAAAAACAATACTTCGTGACACTGTATTGTTTAACACAAACACTGTTTGCATCGTTCAGAACTGAATGTAAAAGCAATATTTCGTTACACTTCTTATTTAACGAACACCTTTTGCCCAGGATGGGTACTGGGTTTTTGTTGAAGTCGTAACGGCACGACAACGGCTCCATTGGGCCAGTGCCCGAGTTAGAAGAGAACGTAAAAAGCACTACTTCATTTAATTGCCTGTGTAATACAAACACCCTCGGACCTAACCAGAATCGGTGCAAAGTCCAAACCAGCTAACCAATGTATAGTGAGAGTAGGTCTACTACATGTTCGATGTGCCGATACCAGGTTTTATCTTTCACTGGGTGACAGGCATCTGAGGTAAGGAAATGGACAACAACGAAAGATTCGTACATGTATTTGTCATGTTAAGACAGGAGTGAAGTGAAGCGGAATGGACGAGACAAGTACCTGTACTAATATTTGAAATGCAGGGATCGGGCAGAAGAACAAGGCAATCAGAAGGATAGACACAATCAGACAGACAAACAAATACACAGAGAAGTAAACTGACCCAAGAGTTGATAGACAGAAAGATAAGATTAAGTAAATAAACACATGCATGTATACTACAGAGATTACAAACAGGGAGAGGAAGAAAGAAAGGGATATGAGGAATGAACAAAACAGAACGACAGAAGAAGACGAGAGAGAGAGAGAGAGAGAGAGAGAGAGAGAGAGAGGGGGGGAGAGAGAGAACAGAGAAAGGGAAGAAAGAAGGAAAAATAAAAAAAGACAAGAAAAAATGAGAAAAGCTGATTACGAGAAAGGATTGTCTTGGTTCAACGCAAAATCAATTTTTAGAACATAGTAGGCCTATCATGATTTTTTAAATATGGGAAGCTAAATTTGTCAGCCAAACCACAGACACATTTTGAATGATAAAATGCACACTGTTTGTTGCTAAGAGCTTATGCTCTCCTCAATGTACACTTGTGTAAACAGATGGCATTTGATGTTAGTTCAGTAAACAAAATAAAACAAAACAAAACAAAATTTCACAACAAAAACAAAAATCAGCCATAAATATAGGAGATAAAACTCGCATCAATCCAGTTTTTAATTTCTATGATTTTAGCTTTATGGTATCTTCTAAGAACCGCTCCTACGACCCTACCTACTCCAAATTATTAGATCTAGTCCTTTTTCGTTCCGATTTTGCTGATTATTTAAAGTGACATAAACATTTACATGCATTTTTGCTGGCGTACTTTAATAATATGACCACTTATCTCTGTCAAGTCACCCCAGGTCTTCTTTCCTTCTAAACAAGGTGGGACATGCCCGGCGGCAAACACAATTACTGGGTCTAACCATAATCATGTTAGTCAATCTCTCTCAAACTATCTGTCATAGTTTTTTCTTTTTCATAAATACTTTTTTCAGAAGTACAAGAACTGGAGTAATTCACTAATTGCTCTTGCCATGCAGATTCTGGAGAATCTTCCTGTATTTGAAACCAATGGAGAAAACAGTGTACTTTGTGCTCCAGTAAAATAATTACTATGGTCCCTTTTTTTCCACTTCACATTAGCCTAGTGACCTCAAAGATGCTTCAAGTACATTTTTTTAAAGAAGGATAATGACTTTAAAGACATGTTGTGTTTAATACGTTCCGGCCAGGCATAAATTAAAGGTATATAGATATCAACCTTTACCGGTACCCAAAATAATTAATAGTCTAAATCTCAAATGTTCATCTTTCAGATGAATTTTCAGTCTGAAGGCTGGCTCACATAATAATAAAGTTGGAAGTATTCAAGTCCCACAAATGTGCTTACGACTCATTGCAGATAGAAAAGATACATCTAAATAGTTAACACTTTGTTGTTGTTGTTGTTGTTAAGGCTGTTGTTGTTTTTGCAGCCATATCCAAGCCTGGAATTGAATTCAAAGCAGGGCACCTTGGCTCGAGGCCCAAGTTCTCACTGGATGAGTCAATGTAGCAGGAATGCTGTTTGTCCATTCAATGATAATGATTTAACCGTTCAACTGACTTTTGCCCCATTTGCCATCCATAAAACCTCATGGCTAACTCTTTTGATGTTACTTTTATCTGCTGTGAAGTCTGTAACAGTGATCTTTAATCCCAGAAATGTCCATTGGCCTTTTGTGGGCCAAATATTCGCTCATCATTAAAACATGTTCGTATTTTGGGACAGAATTCCCTTCCAAACAAGATGCTTTTTAGGAACATGGTGGCCATATTATCACAATTGACCCTCAGACTGCGTCACTTTTTATTGACGTTCTTTTATGTATGTAGTATTTCCATATTAAGAAAGTAGGATTATCTCGACTTTAAGTGCATGCCCAGGTTCAGTGAAAAGAATTTTTGTGGATAGAAATTGGGAATTTGGAAATTTTGCCCGGACCACGACATCTCCGCATATTCTTCATTCAATCTTGAATTAACCACTATTTGTACCTAACGTATACACAGGAACCTCTCAAATATATTCGTCCTTATCCGACAAAGTTAGATATCGGACATTTGAAAAAAAGTTTTTGGTTATTTATTTTATTTATTTATCATTATATGTATTATTGTTATTATTATTATTTGTTGGCTAATAAAGCTTTGATAGCTGCAGTGTAAATAACGCCCAAGGAAATCCGCCACAAAACCGCGACACGAAAGGCAGGTTTTATCTTCGTTTTTTGTTCTTTTTTATACATTGGTTTTCCTTCACAGTTCGTGCCATTTTGGTTTAAAGTTACAGGAAGTTGTTTCTGATTTAAAAGTGGGTAATGTATGTTAGTAATATAATTTGTTCTTTGTTGGTTGTTGTTTTCGTAATGTATTCAGTTAGGAACAGATCACAACAAGAGGAACTAAATTACTATTAAAATTATATATTTCTTTCTTTAACTTTAAAGCGGTTACTTCTTCATATTATAAATGATTCCTAATCCAAAGCAATCTTTTTTTTTTCTTTTTAAATGTGAACAGAACAATTAACCCATGGGCTTATACTGCAACAATATCAATGTGTCATGCGAGACTCAAGTAACTTATCGAAATTTATTGACCACTTTTCGAAACATTTACATATACCGGTATGTTTAGACCCAATAATTTCTTTCAAAACCCGTCAGGCAGACTTCACATTTTTGTCTTTGAGATGCATTGTTTTCACTTTATAAGTCATAAACCTCTGTGAGAGGGTAAACTTTTGTCTTCTTTTAATTCGTGAAGCCCGTAATTTTCTTTAAATTTTTGTACTCAAAGCTTTTTTTATCAATCAAAATAACAGAAATCTCATAACTTTCATAAGGGAGAGATAGAATTTTGCTATGAAATATTTCGAGATTGGTCACATTTCCCTCACATGCTGATTTGTGTACATGCTCTGAACGTGACCGACAAGTATTGACTAATGATGAACAATCAGAGATATCACATCATATAAATTAATGCCACGTGGGAGTGGTGTTTCCTAGGTCATGTGACCGATCTTGAAATACTTCATTGTGTTGAGTTGATACAAGATGGATAGACATTTATCTTGCATTTCATTTACACTTTACAAAATGTTAAGTGCGAAATGGGACAAAAAAGAGAGTGGGAAGGGAATGGAACTGGAATGATCACAGAATTATCTAAGTTTACACCCGAAGGAAACTAGTTATCTCAACAAGTGATCAGGGGCCGATTAGTTCATCAAAGACATGCTCAGTATGTACGATATGTAGTATGGATAAGTACTTTCCAAAGAACAGACCAGAAGGCACTAATACCAAACTTGTATCGCCACTAACCATGAAATGTCGTGTTTTGAAAAAGTACGATGTGTCATTGCAGGAACATTGGCAGGCCACGTTTCTTAGGGCACATTCCAGTTTTAAAGAAAGAAAATGGATAAGATTAATTTCTATTCAAGGCTCCAATATGAGCATCCATTCAGAAAGCAAGAAAGTGTGAGGGATTAGCATCTATAATGATTGCGTTCCTCGATTTGATCCAACGTTTTATATGTGAAATGTAAAATCTCAGAAATCTGGTTGCGTTAAGACAGAGATAAGACAGAGAGATTCGTTCGATGTCATACATGTATTTCATTTGTGTCTCTTATAAAACGTTCTGGAAAGAATTTTTTTTTTGTCTCTATTGATTATTATCTGTATTGTATGGCACATCAAATACTGTGAACGTTCAACATATTTTAGTTTATTTCAACTTTGATTTTCGTGCACTACGAGCAGCACAATGTTCTATCACGAATTTCAGTTCGTAAAAAGTTAACTGTTGAACCTGCTATAATCATTACCAAAATCATTTAAGGACTAATTTCACCTTGAACCAAAAAAAAAAAAAAAAAAAAAAAAGGAAGGGGAAAAAAATGATAGAAGCTGATAAATAACAAATAAATAAACAAATTAAAAAACAAATAAATACATAGAAGAAATGGATGAATAAAAAAGAAAATAAATAACTAAATAATAAATACCGTAAATAAATATATAATAAATAAAGGAGGGGAAAATGGAGTGAGACAGTAGAGCGAGAAAGATTAAAGAGAGAAAAAACTCAGCCAGTCAGCCTTTCAGTTGCCCGGGTATCTGTCCGCTTCTCCATCCACATAAGCATCAATCTGTCCATTCGTCAATTTATCTTGTACTTCTACGTTCACATATCCATCTATTCATCCATCCATCTATCCTCCCGTTTGTGCGACCATCTCTCCATCATGCGTCCGTCCATCCACACGTCCGTCCATCCATCCATCCATCTATGCACCCATCCATCCATTCATCCATCTATCCAGACAGCCGCTTATGCTCATGGCTAACTCAATTTCTTTAACTTTATAATCTCAGTAGATAGTGTACAGCGAAAACTCAACTGTCGATTCCCACATAATAATACAGGACTCACAACAGAACACAAAGACAAAGAAAATAATAACTCAGACAAGGAAGGAAATGATTTGACATTAAATTGTAAATTGATTGTCCAGAATAGTGAAAGAAAAAAAATACAAATAGGATCATGATCAATAATAATTATGAACTAAACAAGACAGGGTCATTTTAGGTGTTAAAATCTTCTACTTCGCACACTTCTTCTTCAAAATTACTGTTAACTTCTCCCACGTTCTCAACCAAGGTATTTCCACACTAAACTGATACAGACAGCGCAATGGTCTTTTCAAATAACTCCTATCACCTTTAAATTACTGGACAATTATCAGTAGTTTCACTCTATACTACATTAACATCGCCAATCCAAAGCAAAACTGGAATAAAAGTAATAATGTAACTTTATCAATAAATATAATAAATTTTACATAAAAATGACTTTCAACACTGGCAAATATTTTCAATGCTAAACTGTTCACATTAAATCCTAAACCAATAGTCACAAAATTAAGTCCAAATTTAATTCTTCTTAGTCACATTGAAGGATGAACTGTCTACTTTCTTTTTTCAATGGCATGGGAAATACTGTATCAGTATGCCTACCGTGTTACAGTCTCCAAAAAGAAAAAATTAAAAAAAGAACTACATGTACATGTTACTGAGAAAAGATTGACACTGAAGAAAACAATCTCTCTTGCGATCAATGGGAGATCATTGTGCCCAGCCCAATTACTTCCCTTTACCCGACATAAGAGGTGCTGAACAAGAAGTGTAAAGAAGAAACCAAAAAAAAAAAAAAAATCACTTTTGCGTCCTTTGCTTGAAACATACACTGTGAAAAAATATCGTATAAACAGAATGTTTTCGTCTTATTATTATAATTTTATCAAATTTTTTGGTCTTTCGAATAACTCGATGGGATTTTTCTTCGTTACACTGCTTGCTCAGCCTCTCTTATGTCTGGCAAAGGGAAATAATAGGGCTGGGCACAATGATTTCCCACTTAAGCCTCCTGTTTCTTGGGGAAAGGAGTAAACCACTGGTTAAACAACCGTGATTTATACAATTATTAAACAATTAATATTGATCTCAGCTATACTCATGTTGTTTTCTTTCTGTCCTTTTCTCTTAACCATTAATTTTATACCTGTACTTTTTATTCTATGCTGAAATGGAATAATGCCAGCCTAACAATTTAGCTCGGGTTCTCTGGCGCTAAGATAATGGGGGAGACTTTGTATCCATTTTTTGACGAATTAAGATAACTTTTTTTTTTTTTTAAAATTATTTTCCGGATCTGGGAAATGTTTTCATACAAAACCTCTCCAGAAACGGATGGTGCACTGGAGTGGGTGCACAGAAATATGGATAAACCTACTTAAACAAAACAAAACAAAAAAGATAATATTAAAGAATCACGTCTCTAATGGAGATATGCATCAAGTTCTAGTGTTCAATACTGGCATGTATTATATTCATGCTTACGCAGTTGGGTCAGCCGAGAGAGGAAGGATCTGTGTGTGTAGGCTTTTCAGTGGCTATTGTGGTGTCGGTGGCCTAGCGGTTGGGCAGTCGGACTCAGGATCTAAAGTCTGGAGTTCGAATCCTGACTGGTTCCGACATTTTGTCCTTGGGAAAGACAATTTATACAAATTTCCTAACTAGACCCCGGTTATAAATGGGTACCCGACTATAGACAGTGACTGATATTGTTTTGAGCGCCTAACAGACAGCCGCCTTGTATGCTTCCCAGGAAGCTGAGAACGTTCATGAGTGTCTTCTTTGGGTCT
>JBCEWB010119235.1:0-11554 GCA_039654565.1 Peronia peronii
AAATGAAATAAGAGGTTTTATGCCATTTTTATTTATTTTACCTAATATTAGACGATTTTTTTTGGGGGGGGGGGGAGGAGGGGGGCGGTTAAGGTCGGGCGTGTCCCTGAGTGGAATCCACTTGCTTCAGTACAGAATGGGCAGACATTATTCCCGCATAAAGCAGAGTGCGTTTAACATTTCGATCACTGAAATCCGATTTCATCCTTGGATGAAGACAGTGTTACCACCCGGGAGAGCGGCCTGCATGTAAGAGCATTGATAAATTGCCTTTTTTGCAATACAGTTTAGGTATTAATCCAATTTTTTTAATACCATTGTCCATAGTATAAAAAGACCATCTACTGCATCACTTCGTCCATTATGAAGTGCATTTTGTTCACTATCTACTAAATGAGTGACTGCAAAATAAACTGCCAATTTCTTGAAACGGCGGTTCCATGCAGAAATGCGTCCTATCAAATTACAGTTAAGAATGAACGGGTGAGGAAAAGCCACTGGTAAAGAAATAAATCACTCTGGTAAGGAAGATATACTTTAACGTCCATCACGCTAGCACTCAAAAGTTACAACAGATGAGTTAAAAAATATAAAAACAAATTTAAAAAGGGTAGAAATCCCACGAATAAAAGTAGAACATGTCATTCAGGCATCATGAGAATGAAGCTGTGAATAAAAATAACAAATATGTACATGTGTGTATTAAAAAGGTAATAAGTTTGAACACAATTTTCGGAATTTTTTCCCTTGGCCGGCTTCTGCTCACTTTTATATATAGAGGACAAGTTAGCCCTGACATAGTATGCTCCCGAATAGTTTTGTTTGAAGAAACAATATCTCAGAAAACTTTTGAGTCCCATTTCAAAGGATGCCTTCTGTAGATGTCGCCGCAATAGGATTTCAGCATTTTCTATTTGTTTGTTTTGCTTCAAACGTTGGCATTTGCGGGATTTGAACTGACGAGGACTGATTGAAAAAAAAAATCCAGCGTGGTGAACAATTATTTTTATCATCCCTGCTAATGCATACATCGTTGAGTTGATTGTAAAATCTCCACTACAGCACTGTATATACGCAGAAGAGCTTTTGATAGCCGAGACAATAACTGAGCGATCAGGCTGAGTGGGGTGAGAACTGGATCTATTACTGCTGGAAAATTGCTTCCATAAAACAGTGACAGAAATAGTACAATTTATGGGCGTAATGCGCATCCCGGAAAAAAAAAAAAAAAAAAATATGGCACATAAACTTGAAAGTGATATGAAAATGAAACAAAAAGATCGATATGAATGGGCCGCGGGTTTCCATGGATGCTATATCTGGACTTCATTACAAGCTTCAACAGCAAGGCAGCTGAGGCCGATATACATCGTTGCGTTAAATTTACATGCACTTTGACGATCTTGAAATGTAGCGAGCGACGAAAATGGATTGGATGGACTATTCGGAACGAGGAAAGGGGATTTTTTGTATTTTTGACCAACCCTGTTACTTTCCTTTGCCAGACACAAGGATGGGGTGACAGTTGAACAAGCAGTGTAAAGAAAAAAAGATCACTTTTCTTCTTGTTATTTGCAAAGATTGGTTTTCAAAACCAGAATGGCAAAAATAATCATGATAATTATAAAGAAACGTTTAAAATTACGATAAGAGCTTAAAAAGAAAATGTTTTCCTTACATTATGAATGTTTCGGAATTTTTCCAATATGTGGTTGTGCATTTGAACTCACTTTTTCCCTCTTCACTGCTCTTGTTCATCACTGCTTGTATTCGGCAAAGGGAAGTAATAGCGCCAGTCAATACAACATAATATTCAAACAATTCAGAAACAAAAGGAAAAGAAGTTATATTATATTCTGGCGACTCTGGCCAGGGATTGAGAATAGGCTGAATGGGCATTCGAAAAAAGAAATTGTAGAACGGCACCAGACAACAAAATGATAAAATAAAACAAAGCAAATGCAAAAAAAAAAAAACGGAAGAAAAATGTCTACTTTGACAACTCTAAAGTGTGGCTAGGAATAGAAAATTGGATGGGCATTCCAAACGCAAATTCTTGAAGGAAACCAGACAACATTTAAACAAAAACAAAAATCTCCATTTTGACGACGCCACGGCTAGAGAATGTGGGAACGGACTGGAAATCCGAGACTAACAGTTCTTGAACGACGCCACATAACAGAACGATAAAAACAAACCCACTGGATCAGATAGACTATAATCTCAGAGCATGACTTCCCTGGACAATTCTCCGATTGTTACAGGGCGCGCAAGCCGTTCAGAATGGTAGGGTGCAATAACCGTCTCCATCCTGCTCTAAGTCAGCGTCTGATGGCCCACACAGTCCTTTGAGTTTCCCCCCAGAGGGCAGTCGTTGTCTGTTATTATTATTCCCTCCGATACATTAGCTCATGCCACTCAACCCCACAGCGTTCATACAGCATTATTTTGCCCCCATAGAAATAACTGCACACGAACTCATACATCTTTCCTATGCTATTTCTCAGCTTCCCAGCTGACCTCCGACCTAGACTAACTACATAATATATATAATAAAACATCTGCGCTAATCTCCCCCTACAGGTCCCGCCTTTGCCAAGTTTTCCTAACTTACAGTTTTTCGTTTTTGTTGTCGTTTTTTTTCGACTTTTTCTTCCCTTACCAATTTCAACCATCGGAATATTCACGTTGCGAAGAACAACAATATTGTTGTATCTGTCTGCGATAGAACCCATGACATGAAGTGGTTTGCATGTACGATGTTTCCGGGATAAACGACTGAAACTTAATATTATGTTGGTCCGTCTAAATAAAATAGTAAGCTTAAATACAATATATACCATACAGATATATTCAATTTTGAAATAAGCATTGCTCTGTCTCCTTTTCGTATTTCCTTGACCAGTGGAACCCAGTGTTACAGACACAACCATTGTCATAGACTGACTACTGAATGTACTATACAATAATCTCTATGTTACTTCCTCAAATAAATTCTCAGAGACAGACTTTAGAACGTTTACACCTTCAGAACCTGATGTGTAGAGTATAAAAATAAATGTACTAGGGGTGACACTGGGAGTAGATCGGATAGACTTCCTACTGTTTCCTGGGTTCTCAAAGGCTGACAAATTATGAAAAAAAAAAAAAACGATAAGTTTACCATGAGAAATAATGTACAATAATCTAATTTTTCAAATCACTCCCTCTCATTCCCACCTCCCTTTGTTGTCTCTATCGTCCTGTCTAACAGATAACCTTCTCAGTCAACTAACATAAGGCACTGACTATAGGTGGTCAAAAGCAGTAATGCAATCAGGTGGTCCTGTTCAACCAATCAAACTGATGAACCGTTTGATTAAATTCGGATTATTATACTAGATCTTGTAGATTCTGGATGTAGATTCTAGACTTCAGAGGGGAGAAGTTCCACGTCAGGTTAAATGGCTTCAGGAGTATTATGATTCGAGCTAGATTTAGGGTTAGGTTTAGATTTCGGGTCAAGACAAAAATTAGTATAAGATACAGGATCTAAAGAGTGTTTGTTTTGTTTGTGTTGAGGTTTAAGGGCACATCAGCACGATTACGGCTATCTGTGCCAAGCACGGTGAGATACGTTTACACGTCAAGAAGAAGAGAGGAAAGAGAGCGGGACAGAAGACAGGAGCAAGGAGAGAAAGAAGAAATATCACCTCTGGAACGTCGAGGATGGCATTCCATGGGAGACATCCCACCGATGGCGGGCTTTCACTGCCTGCAGGTGGGAGCAGAGAACCTTCTTATATACCCCGGGCCCCCCTGAGGGAGGACCTAAGGAAGTACCCGGGAACATTTAGTTGCAATTATTAAGACCAGCTGACAGCAAAAGACTACTGCAACTATTTTGACCATCTATTAACAAATTGCCTCGTCCCAAAAATAAAAATAATCTAACAGGTTCAGAAAGAAGTGGTGTACCAAAATGCATCATGTGAGATAACAAATTTAATAGAGTATGTCATGCTCAGTTACCTATTTAACTGAAGTATGTGTGCGTGCATCTGTTGTGTGCTCAACCGAGAAAATCTTCCCAAGAAACACACAGGTCTAATATCCAGGCTCCTCTACAAATAATAATGTATTTCACTGCCATTCTCTCCACGGCTTTCTCCATACAAATAGCGAAGTAAAGAAGTACGAGCCCGTCTCAAGCACCAGACTAGGTGATTTCTGGTGAAGCCCATCACCTGTGGCTAATTACCGGTAGTTTATCCCTGATGTGCTAGCAATGCTCCTGCTGTTTACCGGCTCACATCTAATAGGTGAATAGGATCTTTCTGCGTCTAGGCGTCCATAGATGGCATTATAAGCGCCTGCTTCGGCGTCTTTGGGACGTGCCCCTCGCTCTCTTTCTCTCTCCTTCGTTCTCTCTTTATGTCTCGCATACACACATATACACTTTCACTCTCTAAAGCAATTATAGTACCGGAGTGCTCAATTCGTAGTGGTCTTGACTTAAGGAAGCGGGGAAGAACCAACCCTAACCGGAAAAATCATGGCCAAATTATTCTGTTGGCATAAGAATAACTATGAGCAGTGGTCATGCAAATGGTAGGTCAACTGATCAGAGTCAAGTCTCAGAAAAATGATTACATTCTCTGTGTTTTAGCATCTACACTTCGGGTGCTTTTTTTTTTTTTGTTGTTTTTGTTTTTTTTTGTTGTTGTTCATATTTTAATTCCGTTGTTGTTGTTGCTGTTGGTGCTGCTGTTGTTATTGTTGTAGTTGTTGTTGTTGTAAATAAGGCATAAAAAAAAATTCATGCATTTCCATTCTTTCTATACTCTCATATCTCCCACCACATCGTTCCTTCTTGCATAGTTTTGCCACTCGAAATATAATCTTAGCGACTGATAGGGTTGCGCATTTTACTCTTTAGGATAACACAATGATTCAAATATCGGCTCTTAAAATATGGTCATTCTTCGTCAACATGTTGCTAGCTTACCTTTGTTGTATTGTTGTTGTTCCCTTCCAAACTGTAAGCATACTGCAAATCAAATACAGCTCAGCAAAGATACAGCTTTTGATTATTTCCTTTCAAGCCATAATCTCTTCTCCAAGCTCATTGCAAGCATTGAAGTCCCTGACTACATTGCGGAGGTCTCGATTTTACTTTGATTATAGTGATAGCTAGTCAGCTAGGCCTATTCCAGCCAGTCGAATCATAGTATATTCTAGCTAATATTGTTTCATTCCTGATTCCCCCCCCCCCACCCCCTCCTCCCCCACCCCTCTCTCTTCCTCACCGACACTTCGGAGTGACATAATCCTAATATGGCGTTCATGACGAATGTGCATCATCAATCCTTCAACAGAAGAAATTAACTGCACACCGGCATCGCAATTCGCTGATTTTAATAGTCTCGGTTGGGAAAAACTCGACTTGTGCTTCAGAATATTTCATGTCGCATAATCTACAATCATCATTCTGGCTCTTATCGCCGCATTTCATAAAATAACAAATGTCGTGACTTTAACCTTTTTAAAATGGTCATTTTCAGTTTTCTCTTTTTCCTCACTTGTGCTGACAGATCTGTTATCAAGATTTGCCACACATTAGCAAAAATTCTAATGAATTCCACCGAAAACAAACTGTCAAAGACAGCAAAATTCATCAATAGTTGTGTCATTCCGATTAGAAACGAAGACAGTGGCAAGCCCTCGGCATTATCGTATTTTGTAAGCGTGTATTGATCAAAAGTAATACAAAGACTATGTATCGACCCCATGGACAGATGCTGGTGCACAGCTGTTTATCTCTGAGCACAGCATTTAACGAAGAGTTAATATCTTAAAAATAGGTAAGAGCACGTTCAAGACAATTATACTACCTACTCATCGTATACCGTATGATTTGACACACTGAAATGCTTCATATGTCAACACAGTATTTTTCGCGTAAGTAGAAATACATGAAGAAATTGTGCTGAAAGACATCTGACATACTGAAATACTTCATATGTCAACATAGTATTTTTCGCGTAAGTAGAAATACATGAAGAAATTGTGATGAAAGAGGTTGTTGCATGATTAGAGAAAGACAGTTTGGTGCAAACGATATCATACACTTGGTCCGATTGCACAGCTTGGTGTCAATGTCCGCAAAAATGGGAGAAATCTGCCTGAAAACTGAGGCGACTGCATTACGTGTAGTCACGAGCTTCTTAATGAAAAGTTAAAGCAATATCTCAAAGAGCAACTAATGATTTATATGACTGTGATAATGCAATGATCACTCCATTAAAATAAATAGGAGTACATCCCTTGAGAAAGCAAAAAAAAAAAAAAGTTGACTGTGAGGCCGCTGGGAAAGAGAGTGAAAGTTTCCATGTCAATGAGAGGACAGTCTGAAATGGAAAAGCAAAAGTTTCCTATTTCATCGAAAAAGAAAAAAAAACTATATCAATGTCCCCTGTTCGTACAATGTAATTGGTAAACATACTTCAACACAATGCAATATTCACAGAAACTGTGTTCTGGTTGTGACAGGTTAACATATTATAAACATATTATATAGTACACATACTACTATATGACAGGAATGCGCACAACACGGAAACCTGGATACTTATATACCGATAGCAAACGTGAGTATGATGTCGAGTTCAAAAACCAAGGATCAGAAATGCAGACACAAACATAAAGTATAATAAAATCAGTCACGCAAACTAGCACTGATAAGGATCGCCGAGGAATGCCCACAATAATGATCTCTGCATCTTCACCAGTGTCAATCACTAGTCAGTCTTCTTCTCTCCAACACAGGCTCCCTTTCTTGACACTGGGACAACTCTGGTCACGGCATTTCACGGTAACTGGCCAGAGCTAGGATAGGGTATTTACACCGGTGTAGATGGAGGAAAGAATGATACAGGACTGAACATTGCGAGAGAAAACGGGCAAATTTAGTTTCCTCCACAGGAGAAAAAATCAAGCGGTCTAAAACAGTAAAAAATAAAAGCGCGCAAAGACAATCTCAGCAGTGTGTGCGTCTTGAAACCTCATTGCCACAATCTAACATTTACATCATTATCATTGTCGTCTCACAGATACCATTGTCGTCTCACAGATGTGTGAATTCATACACACACACACGCATTTATATAATATATAATTAAACATAATTTTAACAAAACGATGGCATGCAATAGGTAGAAGACTTCAGAAGATGGCTGATCGGAGTTTGTGCCTAAACATGTACCTAAATGATTATGTCTTGGTCAATTTTGTAACATTGAAACTCCAAAGATCCGGCAGCCCGAGGTTCACGATGAGAACTATAGGAATACAAAATTAAACACCATGTGATTATGATTTTAAATTAAAAAATCCATTAATTAGCATGAGTGCATCTTGGACTCACTCTACAGAAAATAAAAAGTCGGTTCTTTTGAGATATAGATCTTTAATAAAACATATTTTCTGATATCTGATATCTGGTTCCAGCGGGAATATCTCGAACTCTCGGTATCACATAATTATTGGACATTTGGCTCTCACCCGCACCTGACACAGACGCTGGCTCTGACATAAAGAGCACAACAGAGCTAAGCCATAGTGGCTCTTGCAAAGGAAAATGTTAAATAAGAAACAAGATTCGAACTGATAAGAGAAAACTATCTGTCCTTGAGAGTAGTTGAAGGAGACACAACATACATTCACACACATACACATTCACTCGACAATGACAGTTTCATAACAAGTTTGTCCTCAAGAGGAAGTTCTGTACACAGTTGATGAGACGTGAAACGTAGCAGTTTAGACTAACTCACTCACTCATTCTCACTCACTCCCTCCCTCCCTCATTCACTCTCACTCATTCACACACACACACACACACACACACATACACACACACTTGAACAACAAATACAGGAGTGACTGATCAGTTTCCTTGTGTGAGCGATGAACAAGCAGAGATGAGAACTCGACAAAAACACCACTGTGTAACCGCTCACTCTGTGGTCTAGTATCTCATCACTGAAATAGCATCTGAGTTCTAGATAAACCATAGGCTCTCTTGATTCTATTCTCCAGGCAGACAGAAAAGAAGGGAAAGCACAGTACTGAGAGCGGGTGTGGCTTGCTGCTAAAACAGCTGCTCTGGCCTAAGCCGAAAGATAAATAACACAGAGACTGTGCTACAGTGGGCATATAATATTTGGACCTTCTGCACACTGTTTTACTGTTTGCCTTCTGTTTCAAATAGCGGAATACAGTGTGTTGCAGTCTCGAAAAGCATGCATAGATATCAGCCTAGATATCATAATCACAAAGTGAAAGTTAACAATTATTTTAAATTAAAACCAAGAACTTCCACTCCACTAATGCAAAGTTGCCAAATCACAACTTCCTTATAAGTACTAGTGTACTAATGTTCTGGCGATCGTCCCTAACTTGTCCACTGTTACAGCACTAAGTAATGCATTCATTAAGGATCAGCTAGACTACAGAAAAAAAAAAAAAAAACATCGTTCCCCACACTAATTCCTATCTCTCGGGGATTCCTACTTTCTGTGACTGACGGGAGGAGCCACTACCAAAATATTGATGGTAAAGATTATCTGGCTCAGCAGTTGTTGTCACTTGTCGGGGAAATACCTTGGCCATTTCGTGCAGTTGTTGGTATTGCCCTGACGGTCAGAACCAGGTAGGTCCAACACCTTGACAGGGTCGAAAGGTGATAGGCCAATCAAACAACACAATCTTGCCAGTTACAAGTCATCAGTTTTGATGGCCAGTGCCTGTCTAAGGTAATAAATCAGGGAAAAGCTGTATGTTTTGTTCTGGTCGCTTTACTTCTGTAATTGTGGGTCTAGAGCCCAGTGAATGCAGAAAAAAAATGTGAAGTTCACTTCCAAGAACGCAACAGTGAACCTAGCTAGGCATAAAATGTTCTTCTTAAAAGGTTCAAAGACGGACAAAAACGAACCCCTTGTCTTGATTTTCGCCGTTCATGAGTAGAAACTCAATAGACATCGCTGTAAATTCAGGCAATTCTCACTAATTCTCCGTGTGGAAGAGTGCCTTTTTTTAAACAATGGACTATAGAATACTACCAACACAAATTTTTCGGCGCTCAACAGGTTAATGATTACCGATGAACATTTTTCCCCTTCAGATAGCTATACTACACCGCCTGACATAAAAACAAAACAAAAAGAAGAAGTCGAACCAAGGCCTACATGAGTCCATTATTAAGCCATTGTCAAGAGCTGTCTAGATTGGCACACAAAAATATCATGAAGATTTAAACAATGCACTCACTAGACACTTTCCTCCCACTATACACGGTAATCCTTTCCTGTACTTTATATTCCAGTTGTTTTTGCTATTCCTTCAGATAAAAGGTTAACATGTCGAGATGCTGCAAATGGAGAGATACAGGACAGCTTTTCCTAGGCGAGCCCACTGGGTATAAGAAATGGCTGGGAAATTACCTTTGTCTCTGGAAGAGGGCCAGAGCATTATACAAGGGGCAAACAATTATTCTTAGGCATACCTAGATTTGTAAGAAAACACAGCTGATTGACACAAACACACAAAAGAATGATTGCTCCACACCACTCCATTGCTAGGTTATTTAAAAACCCTATCTTAGGTTTTGGCACCATGGGGCTTAAAAATGCTGGACTAACTATAACAGACGATAATATTAATGTTCTATTTCTATCTTTTGCTTTCTTCCACGCTATCTTCGGTGTTATCTTCAGCCTGAGTTTGGCAATCTGCCAAGATTTTCCCATCCATGGCACTCCTTCAGGAGGTAATGACTGACTAGATTTTATCACGTCTCAGACACCATTTTAGCCTTGTCTCGTTCCACTAATGCCAAGGTAAACATCATTATATAAAAGTATCTTACATGTACTTTATAATTTGGTTAATCAACTGGCAATGTGTTCTGTATGGGATCCTAAGTACTGGACACTACGTGATACATTCCTTTCATTCACAAATTACTATTATTTGATGGGCCGATAGGCTGACAGTTGGGCAACTTTCACTAGGTCTTTAGGCCTGTATTCATGACCCTGCAGAATAGAATGCACTAGTCACTGATGCTCCCTGTCAAATTGAGCCAAATTACCTATTTGTTCTGGTCAAAAACCCTTCACAGGAATGAAAATTTATCAAACTCACAACATTTCAGAACTGGTTCACCTAGTTCAAGCTAACTGAGCATACAATGAAAATATATATCAACTTTCATAACAACAACCCTAAATAAAAAGAAAAATTATCTATGTGTATAAGCATATTAAAAGTCTTATCAAATCATAAATCTACTGCTACATCATTGGTGATCCATATAAATTGTTTATCAGACATTTTTATAAATGAGGCAGTTACGTCCAAAATCATAAACATATAAATGGCACCTTAGTTAAAAATGACAAGAAAACCCATAGCTATTAAGCTGATAAGATTAGATCTATTCCTTTTAAGCGCAAAATAACCATTTTCATTTTGATATTCATGTTCAAAATTTCTCTTACAATACTGTTTGTGAGCTTCATATTCCATAAAATATAGCTGTTGTATTTCCCTAATTGAAACACTACTTGGCAAACTTTCTGTACCACACTTTAAAAAAACAATAGATAAGACATTGCTTTTCTCTGGGTGTTCTTTGAATTTCTTAACTAAAACTGCAAACACATTTGATCCGCATTCATGGTATAAGATTGTGTCTATAACGATGAAACTCGTTCAATCAAAGTTTTCTAGAAATGCCATTCTACTCCTCACAGCTGTAGCAATCACTGTAAAGATCTTTTGAAATCTGATTGTTTTTCCTAAACAATACAGCATTCTTCGAGAAAAGAAAAACAAGAGAATTTATATGTTTTTTATAACACCTAACAAAACTATCTCCAAAGTTATCTTCAGCATTTCCCTCACACAGCATAAATAATGTGGGGCATATTGACTTTATAAATAACTCTCGGGTATGAGGATAATAATAAGGATGGATGATTTTAATCCTTTCTGTTCACTTTTAGATGACAGATTTTCTGCTAATATCATACACTTACATATATGTAAAAGTAAAAACAACTATATATTATACACAGATACACACATACACACAAAGATATGTAATTAACTGTGAGTCATCTCCACATAAAACCTATGAACAACATTGTTAATTAAAAACTGTATATATAAAAAAAAAAAGGTTCTCTGCTGAGAGTTTTCCTGAGCTCACAAATTGAAGCTACATACTATCATATTGTCAGAAAACTGATTAGAGTTAGAATAGGGAAGTGAATATCTACTACTGTAGTTGAATAATGCTGACTGTCTTTGGCTTCTCTTATTATAATACATATATATTTCTTGCAGGATCAGATCTGTCCTCAATTAGGCCACACTGCTATGGATGGAGCACGTGGAACCAAAGCAGGACTGGCAAACCCACACACAAGATATTTGTTTGTTTTTCTTAAGCCTTTCAATCCTAAGAAAGTAGGATTATCTCGGCTTTTTAGAAGTTGCCAATTTTTGC
>JBCEWB010119246.1:0-11554 GCA_039654565.1 Peronia peronii
TCTATCTATCTATCTATCTATCTATCTATCTATCTATCTATCTGTCTGTCTGTCTGTCTGTCTGTCTGTCTATCTATATATCTATCTATCTGTCTGTCTGTCTGTCTGTCTATCTATCTATCTATCTATCTATCTATTACTCCATCCATTCACCTATACATTCATCTATCAACCCATCTGTCTATCTATGGGCATATTAATTTGTCTCTGTGTGTTTATCTGTCTGTGTCTGTTTTTCTGTCATCCTATATGTCTCTCTCTGATTTTTCACTCACTTATTCATTCACTCACTCCCAATATCTTTTATGAAGCAGAGTCCTGTGTAGATATGTGCTGACAACAATATATTAAGATATTTCATATAATTTCGTGTGTGTTTGTGTGTTAGTTTATGTGCATGTATTTGACATTTATATATGAGTAATAATTTTCAAACAATCAGGAGGCATTTCGTTTTGCAATCTACCGACAGGCCTCAGCTGCAGATCTGGCTGCTTGGTGATGGAATAATATCAAACTGGCGAACAGTTAACTCAGAAAGATTAGGACTCAGGGTGATAGTTAAGGTGAATTGTATAAATAAATAGGGTTTGTAACTTCTGATATATTCGTTTAGTGTCATAGAAAATGCTGCAGTCATCCTTAATTGTTTATCTACTTGTGCATTATTCAAGTATTTACACAGCCAGAGACGAGCACCCAGTTGGTTATGGATAGGTCGTTAGAAATAATATGATTGGGGAGCAAAGAAAAACAAATTAGCTACGAAGATGGAAAGGGGGAGGGGGGGGGGGTGAAAGGGGGATGGAGGGGATGAAAGGCAAGGGGATGGGGGTGGAGGAGAACAGGGAACCCCGATATGGCACAGCCCCCCCCCCCCTCCCCCCGGGGGCACGCCGAAAGGGACCGAAACATCAGAATGGAATAGAGGGGAACAGAGAAAACCACAAAGAAAACTTTATATTCTAGCATTTTCTAGAAATTGGAACAAAAAGATCTTAGAATTACAATCCTTTATTTTTATAAGTCACATTATACACCCACACAGATAGAGGTTATCCTAGTGTTGACGATCGAGAGTTCTCTTACACCAAGAGGACGTTATGACAACTCTTGTGACTTAAAACTATAGGTTTTTTTCTCCCGCCGAGGGCTCACAACTGTTGCAAAAATGGAATGAGCGAAATATTCTAGAGTTAATTCCCTTTCAGATGACAAAAAAATTTCTCAGAGCACAGAGTGGCACGTGTGTTGTGTAAACATTGCGAAGTTCCGATGTGTTATCACCCATGTCTCGAAAAATGGATCGAGTTTTCAGTGATTACGATTGTACATATCTATTCCATTTTCACACAATTTTACATGTAGTTTTGCTCGGTCCCATGTCATACAATTACACGGGACTGGATGGACACAGAGATTTTGTTTTCGATGTAGACTAATTTTTCTGTCAACTTTGAAAATTCATTTTTAACAAAGTTGTGAAGCCAACTGAATTTGTTTACTTAATGATATACTTCAATATCTCACGCAGTTTGTTTTAGTTTTTTGGAAATAAGGTTATTGTAACTTGAATCTTAAGTCACAATAATTTTTTAAATAACACCCTGATAAATGGGATCACTATTGAATGACCTCCAGTGCGGCTTCCAATGCGTTTTAAAAGGCAATGGGATAATTGGATTGGGATTTGTGTGCTATTCATATCTGTCGTCAGCATTGTGATCTGAACGATTACTTGATAGGTGTTAAGTTTTGTGAGAAGATAATCATGTTAAACCATCTAACATTAGCAATACCGGTATCAAATATTTTCATAGCAATACAAGTGAACTTATTGGCTTTAATTTTGAATCTTTTGTTTAGGTAGAGAAAAGCAGGCAGTTATTCAGACAAATATATGACAACATACAAGAAAGATTTTAATATCTTTCGCTGAAGTTATGCAACTGACCCAAGGTCATTTCCTTGTACATGCATAATATGATAAGCCATTTAAAACATCGAACAACGTATGGAGTCAGTACAGTTATCTGATAGACATAAGTTTTAAATCAAGTTCATTGTGACATACACAAAACAATTAAAAAGAAGCAGCAATCAGTAAGTTATGCAGGACTATGTATTAAAACACAAGGATTCATTGATTAATTACTTACAATTCGATTACAATCATTTCATCAATATAAATCCTAAATAGAGATAAAGGCCGATATTGTAGAATCCATAAACAAATAAAACCTCTCCTTCATGTTCCTCTCTGACATCCCGCTCACTCATACATTCACTCATTTACTTATTCACTTATTCACTCTTTCACTCATGCACTTACTCATTCACTCACTCATTCAGTTGCTTGCTCGTTCAGTCAACCAATCACTCAATCAACCAATTAATCAGTCATCACCACACGACTCAATTCCACAGTACAAGATGTCAATTATGTAAGAGGTGCATATGCATATCAAATGCCAAATATTAAGTAAGGGATGCCTAAACAATAAATATAAAATGTATAATCTAAAAGCATCGCTCCAGCTTGTTATGCCTTCTGTAAAATCTAAACCAACAAAAATGTTTAAACCTAAAATATGTAAATGTCTTTCTTTCTTTCCTTTCTTTATTTCCTTTTTCTCCAGTGGACGTTTCTGTGCAGTCGTCACAATGAACATGTGGCAGTTCTCCGAGTTCTCCTCTATAGTTCTCTTCTTCAGTTTCTTGATCAATGACTTAACAAAGGTCTCTCTTTCTTTTGTTCTATTCAAGTTTTTGAATGTTGCTCAAAGATTTCATATCCGGTTTTATCACAGCGCTTGTGCTTGTCCAACTGAATGTGCACATACAATACACTGACCTTTCATCGGAAACGTTCCTTTGATGTCGGGATGATTGCAGCTACTTGTCTCAGAAACCGCCTATATTTGTCAGAATAATTGAAGATAGTGCCAAGTGCCTGATGAGATGCAAAAATCTGTCGAGAAAGTTACATGTTGTGTCAAGATGTCACACGAAGACTCAACTCCCGTGAAAAAGTTGTAAGGAGATGCCAGAGATGCATAATAAATCACAGAAAACATCCTGGCAAGACAAGTGTACATGGAGATGACACGTGCTGATCAGAAGGAAGGCAAAGTTGAGCCGATATTGCCATACAATCATTTTCTGAAAACCGACAACTGATCAGCAGATCTGATGTTTTGTTCTGTAGAACATGATCAGTTCAGTCATTAAAATTGTGCAATTGATACAAAATCAGTCAGTTTTGATTGAGATTGGGATGTGCTCGATCTTGGTAGTGTCCACAGGACGTACATGTGAAATTTTCACAGTCTCACCGTTTATAACTATCCATCTCTATAGAGTTCAAAATGTCACCTACTCAAAACCTATAATGAATCAAACTTTACACACTTATCAAGAGAATTAACATGAAAAATTGCTGAACTGAAAGTATATGTATATATAGAGAGAATTATTTATTATCAATTGCTTGTGTCTGTTACATGATGGTTTACAGTATTTAAAAAAAAAAAAAAAACACCAAAAGTATGGCATCAGCAGAGAAAGAAAAAAGTTGCATTCATGTAGCAAAAAAAATGTTAAAAACTTACAACATACTGCCAATGTGCAGTTACAGAGCAGTTAGAGAAGATATTGGTGGTTTTAATATGGTTGAATCTGGCTTCCGATTTATTTTTCTTTCCTACATCGGTTTGGTCATTGTGATTGAAATGAAAATGTGAGCTGGTGACTATCAGGTACAGCAAAACTAAATATAGAAAAATTTTATTGACACAGTAATGGAGACTTACATTGTGATAATAAAATGCTGTCGTCCATAGCTGCTAGTTATAATAGTAATTTAATATAAGGACACATTTGTAACGAAATTAGCAAAGACAACATTTCATTGCACAAATGTGAGGACAGATGAGACCTGTCCTAGATGGAGGATTATGTTTCGTATGGATAAATCTGTTTGTTGCCTATGTTTCTGGATGACTTTTATTTATGCCAAAGACATATACCATTTTTTAATATATTTGACAGCCGCCATGTGAAAATGACTACATGTATGTAGGAGGAATTGCACAATTACTCATCATGAAGGAAAAAAAAAAGAAAACATGAATTATTTTACTTCACACTTAGACCAAAATTAAAACAAGTCTGTAGTTTAACTGTTCATTTGTTGAAAACTTTAAAGATCAAAATTATTGTCCCAGCACCCCTTCGCACGGATCTAAGATCAATGGGCAGGGAAATAATCATATTCGCTAACATTAATGCATACTTGTGTTTAATATGCCGGGGTGGTATGGACTAGTTAGAGGCAAAAAATAAGAAGATAAATATTGTTGTTCCTTGGTAGCATTAGGCATATTTCAGATCGGATTTCTCAAAAAAAAATTACCAATACGTTTAGGTCATGTTTTCGTTCAATAGAATACAGCGTATGCGTATTTGCGTATGTATGTGGTTTTTTTATTCGTATATATGTGTGTGTGACAAACCGGATAAAAATTGGTGACAAAGATTTGCGTTCATATGTGTATAAATGTGTTTAGAAACTGTAGCAGATGTCAGAAAAGTCATATATATATGTAGGGTAATTATAACATACACGTTAGAACAGAAGCAAAAATTTATGGTGATAGGAAGAAACATGAAGAGCATTGAACAGTTAAAAATGTGTCGTTTGCCTCATCCAACATTGGGACAGTTTACCAACATGACCACAGTTTTAATGGCAAAATATAGAGCAATTCTGACTAACGATCACGGCTTACGTGTTGATTCATTTCAGATTATGCTGTCTTCAAAAAAGAAGAGCCTTGGATGGCCTTTTTACACGATCTTGTCCTAGCAGGAAAACAACTGACTATTGCTATAAACGGAACATGAACATCGATGTCCAAAATCTTCAAACAGGCAACTTTAAACTATCCCGAACCATGACTGGCATTTGCCTCCATTCCATCTCTTTTACAGGCCACCAAACCATCATCTCTGCGGCCTGCAGTTGCCACTGTTAACTCGTCAGTGCTTATTTGCTTTTATCTCTTTTCTCCTTAAAATAGTCGAATAGTTTATCCATAGCATGCATTGCTATCCCAGCAGTCGTGGGCGAGCTTGCTACTTTTGCAACAATGGCGGCGGCCGCAGGCACATATGCGCCCAATACTACTAGAGCTATTGCACTCATAGCACCAAATGAAAGAGCTATCCTAGATTTCCTGTTCCGCTCCAGTTCTTCTTCTAAAGTCGTTCTCTGTTGCCCAGCCTTTCCCATCTCTATTCTATGATCACGTTTCTCTTTAATCGCTTTGATAATTGATTGGATTGTGATTTCCCAGCTGAAGACATGTGAAATTATGTCTTTAAGTGCGTTCGTTCCATTGTCCTGATCAGTCAAATCTGTCCTAATGTTCTGAAGTTTTCCAATGATTTGCTCAAATTCCTGGACATTTCTGCAGTCGCGCGGAATAGCATCATAGTCTTGTAAAATCAAGTTCAAGTCGTCGTCGGTTTCCTGTTTTATGAAAGGTTTCTTTGCCTTTAACAAGGCCTCGTCTCGGCTTTTCTTGGCCTTCTCAAAAGTGTCGGACTTGTAACCAGATGACATCTTTTTCCTTTCAGTCGTCATTTTCAGAAGGGTCGTTAACTGTTCTTTTCGAATTTTTTTGTCCTTGCTTTTATTATCAAAGCAGATCATGCGGTTATTACATTTTTGTAGCATTTGTTGGAAGAGACCGCCTTCTTTCTTAAGGTACTCTCTAACTGGCAAGCCATCGTTCTCTTCTGGGTTGTACAAGTCAGCATGTGTAACGACCACTATTCCATAGTGCTGGCAGAAGTTTTTGCCAAAGACACCATCAAGTGTTTCACATACCTGGACGTCCTCCTCTGTCAATTTTATGTCCAGTTTTATGATGATAAGAATGGCGTTAAAGTGGTCGGATTGGGTGGCCAAAATTGTTGCTATTTCAGTTGAAAATCGCTGGACATATTCATGAGTTTTCATTTCAGTATCTGCCAGACCAGGAGAATCCACCACTATCACCTTATGATCTTGAACTCTGGCAACCTCCCTCTGACATGTCTTTGTGGTAGAGGTAAAACTTCTTTTAGCTTTAAATGTGCCTTCCTTTGCAAGGATAGTGTTGCCTGTAGAACTTTTGCCATACCCAGTCTTGCCAACCATCAAGAATGATAAGAAACCGTCATTAACCGGCGCTGATGCGTCTGGCGTTTTGTCTGGGGAATATAGAGTGTTTGAAATGTTCTTAAATGGTCTATGCTGGTAACAAGGGACGGTCTTACTATTTAACAGTCACTATACAAAATAACACCTGCTAGTTACAGCTGCTTCCACGTAAGACATGCAACACTTAATTAACTGATTTTTTAAAATACTTTTGGTCACTATATTATCAAGTATTTTGACTCTCTATTTCTTTCAGATCAAAATAGTGGTCTTTACATAATAATACAGATTTTAGGATTAGACATGAAAGATGAGTGCTCACGTATAGGCGATGGAGCAACATCAAGAGTGACAATAGACTCAGATGTTAGAGGTAATGTATTTCTTATGATAAAAATGTCGTCAGTGTGAGGTCTCGGCATCAGAGTTAGATCAATTGTAGAGGTTTCTATTATGTTCTCATGACTAGACATCCAAGACCAGAACCTTTTTTTTTCGGTTGTTTAATTTGGACTCTAAACCTGTAGATGTAGTGTGTAAATACAGTCGATCAGCAAATTTTATGTTTATATTTGCTAAAATATCATTAGAAGAAAATTCCAACAAGTGATAAAAGACCAGGATGAAAGGGGAAAAAATGATAATGTTGCTTCGGAGAGTGCAATGTTTTTGTTGTCAAACGTTTTGTCTTGTGATTTCGCCCCGTTCCTTTAGGTTTTTTTTTCTTTCAATGATTTTGATATTATCTCTAAGTGCGAATCCAAATAGCAAATAATCCAAATAGCATCAACTCTTAAAATCTAGTAAAATCAAGGCTTGATTGGACCGGCTTATTTAGAGGGATTAATTTCAAACCTTGTTTTATATTAAGATTTTTTTGTTAGACCTAATATGTTAAATGTTTTAAATAGTTTCACACAACAGATCCTGGCAAGGATATTTAAGGCAGTAAAAGAGGAAGGGCCACAATCAAACATTACAATCCGATAATTTATAAAATAATACAGCCGACAGAGCTATTTTTGAAGGGGCTGAAAAACTAACCAAAATGTAATACCGTCCTTGATGCGGATTTAGTAGTTCTTGTATTTGTGATGGATACTACATAAAAATGTAACTGCTTCACGACAGACTTACATTGTATAAAAATGATTGTATAGAATAGAAGATTTAATTTTCAGTAGTATGGTCGGTGTTTAACCTTAAGGGGGATGGGGGCGGCACCTGAAAATCTTTTTTTTTTTTTTTTGCCTTTGCCCTTAGATCATTTTACTGAGTGCATGCGTATTTGGCATGTTTTTTGATTCAGAATATTCCTTAAAACTTGCTGGCGTGTCTGGTTGCCATGAAAACGGCCGCCAAATTGGATTTTGCCCTGTTTTTCAAAATCTATCTCCTCCGTTACTGTCATAGCAAATCGTTCCAAACTTTGCATGTCGTTTTTAACATGTAATGTCTAAATTATGTCGGAGGCGGGGGGAAGGATTTGAGTCTTTCTCACTTTTTTTTCATGAATTCATTAAAATGCCATATATATATATATATAAACGTAGAAAAATGTACGTGTTTATTCATTAATTCTTTTTCTCAAAAAGTGAAAGAGATACAAAAAAAAAGCGTCGGTCAATTTTTTAATTTTTTTTTAGGAGAAAGAAAAATAAGAATAAAGTTTCAAGAAAGCGCAAAAAAGGAAATCTATTGACTATAAAACACACTGGAACATCTTCAATTGTTTGACTCTATCATTTGACAGAGAAGACATCGAAGTAACCATAGGCTATGAAAAATGAAGGCCTCTCTCTTTCTCTCTCTCTCTCTCTCTCTCTCTCTCTCTCTCTCTCTCTCTCTCTTGTTTCCTGGGGGGCTTGTTTTTGGGTCTCAAGTGTGGCCTTGGGCTATATTTACTATTTGATAAGCTAATATTTTTACGCTCATATAAAGACATTTTCTTTCTTTCACTGAATCTGAATGAACGAGCTCCCCAACCAAAGGCCAGTGATTGTTTTTATAGCAGTAGAAATCCTCCAAAGACCCATGTTGAATTCAGCAATATCTGTTATCAATAGGAGTAAAATAAAAGAGCTGGCAATACCATTTTCCCCTCATTTTGACAGAAAATATTACTAACTTTTGACTACCCCGCAACTAAATAGAAAATCTGTAATTTAAAACAAAAAATGATCATGGGAACATTCTGGATCTATAATCTGGAATAGAAATGCTAACTCTTTCTAAAAACACACTTACAGGGAAAGAAAAAAGGAAAGTCGACAATTTGACCCGAAATTGCAAATTTAGGTGCCGTCCCCTCCTCCCCCCGCCCTTTCTCCTCTCCTCTACCCTCGGACAAAGTGACGAGATCTCCAAAACTTGTCAAGCCCGTAACCAGGTCATTTTGCCATGCTGAAGTCTGTCAGGCCCAAAAATATCACTAGCTTCGAAAGTCAAAAAAAGTGAGGAAAAATTAATTCCTGGACTTCAAGAATTGGATACAACGATAAATTCAACATTCATTTCATTCCAATGAGTGGTCACTTCTGTCCAGTCCAGCTGACCAAGAGAAAGGCCTGAATTCCTAAAGTTGAACTTTTATTTACAAAATTCATAAACCACGTGGAAAAACATTCTGTCCCAAAACAACAGCTTAGATAGAGATAGTTGTTAACTTAAGTATATGTTATATGTTGCTTTTGTGGAAACTGATCTAAGATTCATCTTACTTAAACATGCCAGTTTTTAAAATCAAATAACTTTTATTAGTTCAGAATGTGTCGTTTAAGGTAGAGTTCTTGTGCAAGCAGAACTTACTTCAGTCACCTGATTTGATCTACAATCTAAGTAATGAGGTTTGCAACATTCAGAGTGATTCCTGTATGCACGATATGTGCACAACGTGAATTAACAAGACTTCGCCTATGATGGTTACAGTTACGGTATTTGTTAGCCTTTCAACCTCCTGAGGGTGGTTATCCTGGTCCTTAGATGGAAGTATCAAACTGTAATCAAATGATCACTATTGTCAATGGATGTCAATGTGACAGATCAAAGATTCATGAACAAGATTATTAAATTTGCTCTAGAAATGTAGAAAAAATACCTTTTCAAGAACTTGACAATGACTTTTTTTTTAGCCACTGTCGTATTTCTAGTAACTTCCACATTAAACAAACCAGTCTGACCTCTACAACGTTTAATGAAGAAAGTTGGGTTTGATGAATGTCCAGTTCGTATCAATTTCGACGACAATTTTGTGGGAAAATATTCTTCAGAAGTCCCATCAGTAACATTTCAGACCAAGAACCAAGTGGACGGCTTTCAGTCTTTTTGTCAAATCTCAGACATATTTTTTTCTTGATATTAAGGGAATTGTTTTTTAAATCCAGATATCAAATTTATTCGTCATTCAGTGATAATATTTGCGGCTAAAGATTTTTTTTCCATGCATGTTTATATTATTATCAGAATGGAATTTGATAACTTTTGTGAAGCAGGCCATGGAAAGGGAATACCAAATGGAGTAGATGCGAATATCAAATATCAAATTTGCTGCGGATGTATAAGTTAGTTTTTGCAGACATATTGAGATCTGTAGAAGACTTGCTGATTAAAACAAAAAATACAAACCCTTCTACATTTGTCTACTCAATAGATACAACAAAAATTGTGACCATCCCATTCCAAAAGTCATTGACTAACAGCAATTGCAACGATGATGAACATTCACAGAAGAACGTTATGTCTCAGACATCCGGTATCCCAGTTGCCCTTGCTTTAGAAATCCAAGTAAAGAATCTACATATAAATTAATAATTGTGCTTCCTGCTGGTTTGTTGTCTGCAAAGGAGACAGATAATACTGATTTTGGGGAAGGGGAGGGGAAGTGGACAGTGTTGTTTTTAAAAAATGTAAGCTTTCTTTTTGTATAATTTGGGGAATAAACCAGAGCATGAATGACTGGAGTTTGATCCCAAGACAGAAGGACTGAACCTGAAGCAATTGTGAAGCCGACAAGGCTTTAGAATTAGATCGCTGTCGAGACAATGAAGCTTTAAACCCAGTGGATAGTAATTCAACTACAGTTGTCAAAAATGAAAGGTAACGTTGATAAATAGTTCCAAATAATTTGTCTAGATTTTTCTGTTGCTTCATACACAGTGTATCCTGTTACGGTCAGATGTGACGGAGAGATGTTTTTCCCTCATGTGAAAGTATGCGCTACGTAAGTTCATCTGAACAAACAGATGAAATTAAACTTCGATTATCCACGATTTGGTCCTGAATGCCGATTACTATCTACATTACCAGGTCTGGAAAAAGTTAACCCAAAACTTACCTTCAGAAGTGATAAACATGCATAACACATAGATGAGCGCTAGCCAGAGAAAGAGGCAGATGGTGGTCGACGGGGACGTCATGTCGGGCCTTTGGATGATCACCACAGCCAGAAAGGTCATACACATAACGATTAGGCAGCCTGTGTTGACCATGGTGAATTCAGTTAGAAGTCGTCACTGAGTATATTTGTCGTTTCCTTAGTAAATGTGTAACCTTCAAATCCTAAAAATAGGATTACTTTGACTTCAATACCTGGTTCCCATATCGTTAGTTATAGTAGATTCTCCTTCAAACTGGGATAGATGATTTTCACGACCCGGCTGGATGTCGAAATCTCGCAAGACGTACGTCTATAAATAGTCTGCCCTAGTCAAATGCACACTGAAATAAAAAAAAACTTCAATTCTATGGCGTGGTTGAGACTGCAAAATCTTCAGAAATAAGTCCGTTCCGTTGGCTACTTAGAGGTGATTTATCACTCTGGGGCATTTATTCAATAAAGCGAAAAATTTCAAATTATCCTGGCTCTTTTATTGTGAAATACAGTCGATCTTTCTGTACATCGGGTTCTCCTGATTTAGAATTTAGTGTCACTTCCAGTTGTGCGTTTCTGCCTCTCGTCCACCGAAAGCCTTGGGTCTGAAATGAGGTGAGGGTAAAAGGGTATTTTTTTTTCAACAATAAATATAGAAATGGCACCAGAAAACACAGAGAATTAAAGAAATTAAGGTAATGGCATTTCTTTTAGTATAAGTAAATGGTTTTGTTAAATTAAGGACCAGCAAAACGGGGCAAAATGGTAAAGTGAGATACTGACAGATGCTCAATCAGATATTTAGCGGCACAAATCGAAACCAGGCTAACTAATGCAGACAGGCGGAGTGGCCAATTAAGAACATGGATAAAGAAATACAGATGGACGGAGATATAAAAAATAGATAGATAGATAGATAGATAGGTAGATAGATAGATAGATAGATAGATAGATAGATAGATAGATAGATAGATAGA
>JBCEWB010119268.1:0-11554 GCA_039654565.1 Peronia peronii
GGTTGATTGGTTGGTTAGTTGGTTGGTTGGTTGGTTGGTTGGTTGGTTGGTTGGTTGGTTGGTTGGTTGGTTGGTTGAAGCTAAGTAGCTAAATAAGCAAGCCAGCTAACCTGCTTAATAAAGTCACTTTATTGACTGATAAATTTGTTTCTAGTCTGCTCAATAAAATCACCTTATTGACTGATAAATTTGTAGCTTGATTCAGTTAGAAAATAATCAAATCATACCACCGGAGGCTGCAAAATGCCAGTTTTGTCGTTTTCCGGTGACTTTTTTTAAATCTATATTTGAACAGGAAATCTTTTGCCTGTACTTTCGACGGAAAGGAAGCTCTTGAAATTCGAATTTGACTTTGACAAAGTGTTAAGGGTGATGCACTTGACTTTCTGCAGGTGACAGCTGTGCTCATCGTGGGTAACGAAGCCTTTTTTAAGATGTCTGATCCACCCAGCGAAGAAATGATCAGTCTGGCGAGAGACAGAGAAAGACACAGAAAAAAGGCAAGAGACCTAGGAAAGACAAAATTGTCGAATGAATTAATATACAGGAACGAAAGAGAAGAAATGAGACAAATATAAGAGTAATTAGAAAGTGATTGGGGGGGGGGGGGGGATATGGCGAAGAACCTATATGAGAGCAAGTGAAAAGGACAAAGAGATCATAAAAAGATTGAGGAGGAGAACAACTGAACAAAGAATGCAGAGAGAAAAAAAAAAAAGAAGAAGACGGACGAGGTAAAGTGGTATACATGTAGAATGAGTGAGCTATCTGGGAAAGAGGGAGGAGTATTTAAGACACGCGGAGAATTTAGAGACAGAGAACGAGAAAGGAAGAGAGAAAGTGTGTATGCAAAAAGGGGATTCAACGAATTTGTCATCATTGGGAAGAAGACAAGTACAAAGTAGAAGTCTTACAAATACAATAGTCAAACATTGGTAAATCCTCAATCACGTTTATAAAAAAAAATGTCAGGCCTGTTAAAAAAAAAATAATAATAATGCCATTCTATATTCACATGTATGAGGTTAACAATGCCTTTTCGCAAAATGTCACGCTCATTCTATAGACAACAGAAAACTCATAACAGAAACCACTCACTGTGGTAATTATACTGTCGCCATGTGAATGATACAATCAGCAAAAGTTAGATGTGCATTATGATCAAGCAAAACGAGCGATTACATTATGGAAATTAGGCATTTTGCATGTAAGGCACATCAGATAACAATAGCTAGTCTATAAAGTGTTGATCAGAATTGAAAAATTCGCTAATACTTCAGATTTCATAGAGAGAAATGAAAGCAGCACTACTTGAAGGATGCTATACATAGCATGTGACATCGTGGGACACAATAATTAATTATTCAAGAAACAACGCCAGAAGTGTAGGTGAGGAAGCCTGAATAATGAAGCAGACACCAGGCATGGATCATCGCCAGGGAACAATCCGAAATGCGACATTTTTTTCCCTTCCGTTATCAAAACACATCATTCCATTTCGGATAAGCAGCCAAAACGAGAAAGCGGAGTAGAAAAGAAGATTTCCCTGCTCTAATTATAATGTGATTTCTCCATTATATCCGTGAAGGAATATTAAAAACGGAATTCGCATTCTGAAGTGGAGGCATAATCTAATGAAAGAACAGGAATTTCTGAATTTCCTTTGGGCATTGTAAAATAAGAGAGAAAGAGATGGGAGGGACTCTATTTTATCTGTCCTTTCACGAGAGAATGAGCGAGCAAAGAGACAGAGAAGAGATGGCAGCCTCGTGAGTGACAACTGACAGAGTGTGAGGTGAAAGAGTCCTAAATGTTTTTATCCCACTTTCATGTTGTTCACCACTTTTATTCTTTTGGAAGAGAGGCTTGTGACAAGCTTTTATTCAACAAGGTCCATTTTCGTTGCTTCTTTTCTAATCATTTTAATTGGCTTCTTTCCGATCCGAATTACAGCTCTGCTTCTTTTTTTTTTTTTTATCTTTTTTCCTCTGGTGGAAAAAAATGTTTCCAAAGTTTCGATTTTTCTTTACTTAATTTCTCTCCTGATCCCAGCTTTATTTCATTCAATTTGCTGCATGTTTCAAAACTCAGAATATTGAAATGCGAAGAAAAAAAAAAGAAAAGAAAAGTGAGATCTCTGTCGATGGAGTTGAATTTTTAAACGTTTCACTATGCTCGCCTTTTGTTTGGGCTTTTCTCGCCTGTTCCTTTAATCTGTTCAGCATGCAAAGTGTTTGAATTGCAGCGTGTATTTGTATTTGTGTGTGAAGGAATACTCATGCCCTAGAGTTCACGCTTTAAACGTTTATCTTTGTCCACTAGGCATTCATTCTCACTGAAGATAATATATGCTCCATCTGTGTATTGATATTCCCTGATGACCATTACATCTTAGTCTGGCAGTATCTATGAAGCATGCAAACCCAGGTAATGCTTGCGTCTGCTCAGATGGAAAAAAATACGTTATCAATTGAAAGTGTATAGATGTTATCTTTTATTTTTTTATCAATACTACAAATCAGATCAATGTAATTTGTTTTTCTTGCGTTTTCTTGCGATTAGCATATGTAAAGTCGAATTCCCCACTCTCATCCTTCGTTCATTCAGTTTTCACAGGCCAATGTGTTCGAGGCCAGGCCATCAAATCCGATCTGTGAAAAGAAAACTATCTAGACAGTATCAAGCCAGGGTTCATTCTGTAGCACTTTTTCATCCATTGTTTTATTCATTTTAGAGAATAAAACAAAAATGTTGACTTCATAGAGATATATTACGTATTTAAAAAAAGAAAAAAAATAGATATTGGTATGATTATTCTTGTAATTCGATAACAGTAATAATCATATTCAAAACCTTTCATGTTGCAGTATGAAAAGATGTGTAGGCATGTATTCGCCTCCAGTGTCCATGCCACCAACTGACTATCCACCTAAAGTATAATATCCGTAAGAATGTTTTAATGAGAATTTTTTAACGCCTTCTTTGTTTCCAATCCAGCTCTCCAATCCAGAAAAACGCTGCAGTAAATTTAAGGTCTGGGTATTTAGACTTCGTTCTGTCAGACATTGCAGTGGAATACCGACACGGGTCTGTTTATCTATGAATTATGCTGTATTTCCCCAGTGAAGTGGGGAAAGGCCATGTAATGTTGCTCCACCTCCTCACAAAATTTCTCTAATAAAAGAACGCCTGATAGTCTTAGCCTCAAAGATGGGGCTCTAACCTTTCTGTCAATCCAGCTTTCTGCACATGCATTTTTAAGCAGCATTTGTTATGGAATCTGATACATGTATGTGTTTCGATCCTGATATTTCCGGGTGCCATAGAGGAGCCCCTGGGTATGGTCTTTGTCAATTTTTTTTTTTTTTTCAATTTTGAAATATCTTTTTTTTTTTTCATTGCCTTTCTAAGAATTCCCATAAACTATTGAAGTGAACATGCCCGTTCTATGAATGACCTTTTTTATGAGATCTATCACTGGACGCAGATCTCGAGCAACCTGAACTGCGGAGCCACGGATTCCCCACAAATGCCCAGGGGACACTATTTCCCATTTTCACACTGGTATCAAGAGAGTCATTCCCTGAACTTTGATAAAGCTGATCTGTTACGCTCGGTGGATATGTTGGTCCGCTTGCTGTACCAGAATAGTTCAATGTGACGGCCACGACCTGCAGATTCTCCACTGGGCAGTCAAAGTCCTTAATGTTGTCGCCATTACAGTTATGAATAGGCCTAGTAGAAGAGACATTAGTAGTGGAAGCAGTGACCATTAATGGTACCTGTGGGAGTTGTGGTGTTGAGCAGTACTCTTGATAGTGGAGAAAAACTTAGTTCTCGTGGCAGTGGCCATTGCCGACTTTCTAACAAGGAAACTACATAGTAAAAAAATATGCCCAATAGAGTTTAAACCTATTACTAGTATGTCTTGTATAATTATGTTCATTCTGCTGTATTTTCTACCTTGTTGAAAATCAGATCTTTGTCTGCTGCTCCTGAGATGTATTGCCGGTGAGCAAACATTCCTAAACAGGGATGAGTATAGCAATGGTTTTCATTCACTGAAATTTCCATATAATAATTATTTACAAGAAGGGGCAAAGCTGACACAGAGATAATTCAGAAGAAAATATTCTGGCCAGAAGTGGAGCTATAGACCTAAGTGCTCGTAATAATTCTCACTCTCTCTCTCTCTTTCTCTCTCTCTCTCTCTCTCTCTCTCCTCTTCTTTTTTTGTCCCCTCTTCCTCTCTCCCTCTCTCGCTCTCTTCACCCTCTCTCCCTGCCTGTCCTTCTCCCTCTGTTTTTCTCTCTCGCCCTCTCTTTCTCGCC
Source organism: Peronia peronii (assembly GCA_039654565.1). Lineage (NCBI taxonomy): Eukaryota > Metazoa > Mollusca > Gastropoda > Systellommatophora > Onchidiidae > Peronia > Peronia peronii. The sequence continues at coordinate 4,332 of JBCEWB010119268.1, forward strand.
TTCATATTTTTCTGTCTCTTTCTCTAATGTCCTCTCTTTCCTCTCAACACACGCACACGCAAGCATAACATAGACACATACAGAGAGAAAAAGAGTCAGAGAAAGAGAGGGGAAGAACGCACTCGACAATGAGAAAATCGTGGAGTATTCATATAAATCTCATTATCTGTCAATATGCATTACAATGTCCGGGAACTGTAAAAGGACTAACATATTGTTTTGTCTCTCTATCCAACCACAGACGCAAACGCCGCTGCACGAGCTGGAACAGAACATTTTGAACAATAAAACACTAACCTGTGTCACGGGTCAAGCTGTTTGGAGCTTTATTTAGGTACACAACTGTTGATACCACATCGACATTCTTAATAAAAAAAAGATTGCAAAGAAACTGCAAGAAAGAATAACCTCTATCAATGGGGAAATAATTATTGTCATCCGAGAACATAATAGAGTTATTGTTCTTTCACTCAGGTGGAGGGTGATAAGAAATTACTGTGGCGCTGTCAGTGAACCAAATGGTTCCCTCACAATGATGAATTTGCATGCTAAGAATATTCCCACATTATCTTTTGTTATTAATCATTTCAGGGCGTCATAATTTCATTTCCTAAATTACAATCTTCTCGTCAAAATTTGACAAGCCTTTTCACTTTGAAATAGTTTCACTTAAGACTGAATCGTGAACGATATTTGTAATGCAATATTCATTTACTGCAGTCTCAACGTTTTTGAAAACGCTAAGCCCTTTAAGATTCTTCCGAACAACATTAAATTAACATTGAGTCCTTTTTACTGGGAACAATTTCTGTTAATTACTGTTATTGTTCCACTGCACATGAATAGGAAGCATAGTACTTCCTGTTTAGTTTGTCTCTTTTCACGATTCATTCTGTCACAGGTTGATCTGACAGATGACAGTTGATGCCCTCATTACGTTTAGTGTCCATCGGATGTTGTAAGAAATTAGAATCTGAATTACATTTGACGTTCTCAATATTAATTGTTCTTCCACTCTGTAGAAGCATGAAATTGTGAAAGATAAAAATTAAAATAGTTAAAGAGTAAAAAATCGTGTTTGTCATTACGACTCGAAATCCGTGTTTTAAAATGCCGACGAATCTAGCAAAATTGCAAGCGGATTCTTTCAAATTTGACATTTAACTTAAAATTTGTGAGAAGAAACTGCTGGAGGGAGGGGGGGGATCGATGCTATCGTAATGATATTTCTTCATGTTGTAGAAATGTCAGTCTTCATCAAAAAGCATTGTTAGTATATTTCATGTCAGTTAAAAAGTAAATCATATTATATATGCAAAATTAAGTCCCAGCCGAGATAGCTCCCTTCTGATTGCTGAAAGGCTAGGAAAACAAGAACAGAGGAAGAAATTAAGTGACCGAGTCTTTGACAAGATCAGTCCTTTGATCCGCCTTAGATTAAGGTAACATTATGATACTGGGGTAAGAAGGGTGGGTCAACATTAGGCTTAGTCATACTACTAGTACTAGTAAGCCTACTGGCAGCAACAAGGCACGGGGTTAGCGAGAAAGCAAACCCGAGCGTGTTATTGAAAATAAATTAGTATGTTTATAACTTTAAAGAAGGGTTGAAACCGGACTTCGTGAGGAGGTTGTGTTAAACGGGAGATCGTGTTAAGCCATGGTCGTGCTACCGAGGTTCCATGTGCCTTAGGTTTCTCTTCCAAGCAGCAGACAGTGTAGAACCGTGGCGCAGACAGTGGAGAACAGTATCATATGAAAGCATACGCTTTCACTCCATAATCACATAATAATTACATCAATGTGATCACAGAAACCCTGTTACTCCAGCATCTTCTGTTGACGCTTATAGGGTTAAATATGCAATCTTTGACATTATTAACAGAAAATTGTTTCAAGCTAAAATCGATCACGACAATTCGATGAGTTGGTTACCAAACGCATGTATGCAATGAGATATCTGAGCGTCGCTGACGGAAAGTGCCGACTAGTAAACATGTGTTGTGTTCGCGGATCTCACTAACCTCCGTCGTAAGTCGTATGCACCCCGAAACTACAGTTTATCCACCCTTATCCAGACTTTAGGTTATTTAACCTCTTGTAATCACCACGCTGCCCCCCCCCCCCCCAAATAAAACAAAACGATCACAACGGAAGGGGCAAGGAAATGGGGATATCATTGGCGGAGCTATGCGAGAAACATAGCAACAACAACAACAGCAACAACAACAACACACACACACACACAGACACAAGCACTCTCTCTCTCTCTCTTTCTCTTTGTTTGTTTACGGGATGGTTTTCAATGTTTTCCACACAGCGAATGCCTAAACAGCTTTTAAATGACTAAATTAATCTAGGACTGGATACTGTTGGGAACTTGAGTTAGGTAACAACTTTTATGTTATTCTTAAGGGATGGCCATTTAAGAAGAAAAAAAAGAAAAAGACCTTGCCGTAAGATACAGTACATTACTTATTATTATATAAACATATAAACAGCCAGCGTCAGATAATATACTAAATTTCAAATCATCGACCGGATAGCAGCTAATAACGAAGAAGGCGTGATATTATTATTAATGTTTAAGCTTGGCTTAGAATTTGAAAGGATAAGCAGCTGATATTGAACGTTCTACAAAAGGCACGGAAATTACTTAATTTGCACGAGACAAAGACGACAAGATACTTGGTAATCTCAGACTCATATATTATTACACTGACTGACCTCACACCAGTGAATATGGCATTTAAATTATTTTTTCTGTCGAGAGAGACGAAGAGATAGATTGAGAAATACATCGATACACATGCACAAATAGATAGACAGAGAGAGAAAGAGAGCGGGAGAATATATACGAGCGAGAGAACAAAATACCCTCTCAGGACTTTAGAATTTCCTCTTTTCATCCCCTCTCCCCTGTTCCCCTTTTTTTCTGTGTACACCAAAGTGCTCGATAGAAGATAGTAGAATTGGGCACATTCTATTCCACTTTTGCTCTGCGTGAAGCTAAAGTTTCTGTGAGAAAATACCAGAAACCAAAGAATGGTAAACAGGAGTCACGCTGGGAAAAGAAAGAGGTTCCTGTCTGAATCTCCGCGTCCCAACGGTTGGGTTTCCCACTGTCCTGAGAGTTTGACCATTTGTTTTGGACTTGGACATCCTGAAGAAGCTTCACATGGTGTCCCCTCGTTGGTACTGCAGCAAAAAAGGGGAGACTGGCGGGACCTAAGTGAAACATAATGCCACCTCAGACATTTTCTCCTCGGAATTGAATGAAGGCAAGCTACCCAAAAAGACAAGTCCGATGTTTGTCATGTTATTTCATCTATTCACAAGGTGACTACTCATTGAGAGCTTCTCATGTTATTCTCATGTCAGACATATATACACAAAAGTTAAAAAATGAGATCGAGAACAAAAAAAGTTAACAAAACTACTCAATGGCATCTGTGTAAAGTGAAGAAAAGGTGGAAGAGAAAGAACAGGAGGAAGAAACAGAAAAAGAAGAGAAGAAGAAGAGGAAGAAAAAAAAGAAAAAGAAGAAGAAGGTGATGATGATGATGATGATGATGATGATGATGATGATGATGATGATGATGATGAAGATGAAAAAAAAAACAATCAAATTATAAAGAAAAAAAAAGGAGGAAGCGGAAGAAGAAAACCAACAATAACAATAATAAACAGGGCAGATGTAGAAAACCAACTGTACCATGTAATTTTTGTATTGTAGGGTACAAATACATTATTACAATCATTCCCACTATACAGTTCCATTATCATTCGAACATTAGCAGCTATGACTTCGAAGGTGACAACAAAAGCACACAAACCTGTAATTAGCCTGATACATGAACTGACTAATTAAAGACATGAATTGTGGTCCTCGTGAAAGGAAGGTGAAACAAGGGCCTAATTTAATCTCAGTTTTAAGAATTAGACTAAGTCACGAAGGAGCTTCTCCTGGAGACGTGTGGGTGTTAGGTGAGCTTAATAGTACTCCGTATTAACGAAGATAAAAAAAAAATTCATCCTATTATAAGTTGGAATTCCTGGTCTCAAGACTGCGAATGGAACATCCAGATGCCATTTTTATTCAACGGTCATGGGGTTGGCATAACAGGAACAAAGACGGAAACTATTTTTTTGTAAACATCCTGCCATTGTGCATTTGACTACGACTCTCTAGAGTGCCTGCCATGACGCAAAGTAACTTCTGTTCCAGAATGTGTCCTCTAGAATCGAGTAATACATCACACTTTTAGTTGTTGTTGATCAAGATAATCAAGACGAACTTTATGCGGGCTCTTAGAAACGAAAATGTCCTTCGGGTGATTCTATTGACTTTATAAAGACGATCGACAGTTGTTATATATGAACAGGTTTTAGTCCGGTTTGAGCTCATTAAACGGAAGTTTGCTTTGAGTACACTGACCCATACAACCACAATCGATCATATTTAACTGATGGTTTCTCCCAGATCTCGTCAATTTTCAAAGTGTTCTTCAAACAACCAAAAATTTCTCATACTCTATTCCAGGAAATGACCAAGAATGCGTCCGCCTACTCAAAAACAAAAACAAAAACAAAAACAAAAAACAAAAACAAAACAAACAAAACATAACAACAACAACAACAACAACAACAACAACAACAACAACACACACACACACACACAGAGATTTTGCGGTTTGTTAAGAGAATTAGTAATTGATGGTGTAGTTCATCATCTAGACAGTTCAATCACACATAAAAGCTGGCCAATGAATCAACCACTCCCTGTTATGCACATTATACATGTTGATAAGACAGTACTTACCTATATTCTGTAAAGTATATTGCAAACGTACTACTGCTATCATTGCTTTGAAAATCTGACCGAATTTCAAATATATCTTGATGATAGGTGGTTTTAATCTCAAAATGCCGTACTTGCACTTTTTGACAAAGGCAACTATAATGAAAATTGGCAATGATTATTACAATCTTTCATATACAATCAAACAACTTGAAGGTTTCTAACGGATGTTTTATTCATCTTTAGATCGATTCACATCGAGTATAGTGTAGTGATCTACATCTTGCAGCTGATCAATGATGACACAATAAATGGCACTTGCATAGCAGGAGATTCAAAAATAGAAGAAAAATAGGCTTAATCCTGACTAGACGGAAACTACGTATCTTGTCGTGATTTCATGAAATAAATTTTCTCCAGAGCTCAACCATCAAGGAGGGGAAAATTATATCCCATCGGACGTCTGCAAAACCCAGATAATATTAGGGAAGCAACGAGTTTTCCTTGACTACCATCAGCTTAATGGTAGTCCTCTATAAGATGTAGAAACGGATGGAGCAGTACAAAATTCATGAGCTATGGCATTTAATAACGCCATAAGGCGTGGTCTTCCTGTTTCCTCATCCGAGAGATCGAACCGAAGGAGCGGAGAATTTTCAGTGCTTTTTCTCCCGCATCATTTCGTAGTCCTGACACTGAGTGGCTCGACCTTGACCTCGGCTTTTGTGGGAATTGAATGAAAAGACAACAGTGGAGAGAAATAAATGGGTCATACGATAAGGAGAGTGATAATTCCTTAAAGCCTGTTGTCGATATTAAATGTAGACTTTGGCAGCTATTTTTCTTTTTAAACTCTTGTGAAAATGTAGAAACTGTAATTTAGGATTCAAATGATACTCTACCTTTTAGTACAGAAGTATAATAATATGATAGTTCAAGGAGTAACGGAGAATTTAAAGTAATGCTGTCAGTCATTATCTACAAGGAGCGAATGTCACTCAAAATTTATTAGACGATACACACAGACAGACAAACACATACACAAGGAGAGGAGAGGGAGGGAGAGAGATTGAGAGAGAAAGGCAGAGAAGAAAAAGACAAATATGATAAGAAGAAAGACAACTCAAGTCGCCCACAAGCCGAGTTTGTGGATTTTATTGACATTGATGTTGACTCCGTTATATACGTTTCCATCATCAGAATAGAACAGTATTAGTCTAGAGTCTAGACGCTAACTCTATACCCTCTTACATTAGTCTGGATAGACTGAGAATCTTGATCATTACACATTTATGTTACTGCCAGAGTCAACTGAACTATATAGATCATCATGTAAAATTTATTCGAGATATATAGACATGTTCTTAACACAGTGTAGCATTACAAATCAATTCAAAGCAAAAAGAAGAAAGAACCAAAAGAGACACAGAGACATGGGCAAACATACTATTCAGAGACAGAAACAACAGCAACAATGTAACAATGCCGAAAGAAAACCGAGAATCACCAAAGTGCAAGTTTGTTTACAAATCATTTCACTGCTACTAGTTTCATATCTAATGAAATGTTTGACTTTTTGTTGTTGTTGTTGTTGTTGTTGTTGTTGTTGTTGTTGTTGTTGTTGTTGTTGTAGTTGTAGCAATAGCAGTAGTAGTAGTAGTTGTTGTTGTTGTTGTTGACATTTTCAAGAAGCTGTAACTAACGCCAAATCTTGGCCAATTATAAGACTGTGACATAGCAAAGATCCTAGCTATCCCCACTAGCATCTTAAACGCCAGTCCGCTAATGCCCTCAGTAGTGTGGTATTACAGCCATGTCTCTCAAGACGGGGGCTAGCCAAAAAATTAGAAAAAATCCCCCAGAGACAGGCGACCCTCAGATCTGTAAAAACTCATAATGTTAACTCATAGAACCATCTAAGTCGCATGCAAAAAGCAGTGGCCAGGAGGAAAATGACTAAAAAGGAAGGAAGATTCTACAGGGTTATTAAAAAAGAATGAACGGATTTTATGACGCATTGCTTCAGTTCTCAAGCATCGTCATGGAATGAGTCCGCGACCCTTTGTTTGAAAGAGTTTTCTAAGTTTTGACTACGGACACAGGGGCGCTGTAGTCGCGTCGTTTTTCAGCAACGTTCAGTAGTTTGTTTACCCTCGGAATAGCGAGAACTCAGCAACAGGCGTTCCGCGTTCTTGAGTTCGCAAAAACAAATTCAGTTGTAACGATGCAGTGTGCGTTTTGAAGGCGATTCGACTCTCTCATAAGAACATTCGACGATGGTTTCCACAATTGCAAGAAAGTGGGTGTCTGTGTGAAGGAAAAAGTCCAGGATGACTACGAGAAGAGGACGCAGTGGCTCTGTGGTATGGCGTCTGCTCACGGAGAAAACGGGCCGGGATCGACTTGCGGGTCCTGCATCGGG
>JBCEWB010119278.1:0-11553 GCA_039654565.1 Peronia peronii
AATATCATATGTGAAGAAAGGGTGGAGTTAGGGAGGGATTAAAGGGAGACATTAGTCAGTAAGGTGGTCTGATGTAGGCCTGCACTGTGTCACTCCGAAATTGATAGGGCTTTACTAGTCCGCCGCGAGATGTGCAGCCTCGTAGTGCAGAGACGCGCGGAAATATATGACGTCACACGTTAATGGATTAGAGAGCTGGCGAAAGAAAACGCAGAACCGCAAGCTGTCTTATTTTGCAAAATAAACACATTGACGGTGATTTTTCGCAAAAATAACATCGCTAACATATTTTTGGCTATTAGAAGTTTATTATTTTACAACAGATAGTATAGGGTGTCCATGATGTTGCACTACCCCTTTAAACAGATAAAGGCCAAAAATCACAAATCTTTCGCAAGGCATCAAAAATACAATTAAAGTTATATTTTGAGACTCCAGATTTTGCGATTTCATGTTCCGCATGAAACTTTTGCCATATCCAGCTCCCCAAGACAATCACCGCGATGGAGAACAGTGCCATATCTAGTTATCAGCCATCCATCTTGACAGATAGAATGCAGCAGGATGCATTACAATCCGGCTGTCTCCGAACAGATGGCTGCACGCTGGAGCAAGTATGATCACTATACCCGTCATCTCTCTATTTTATTTGTAATTGAGGCGTGCCCGATCTTCATCTTTCCGTTTGCTTCCTTCAAACCGGTCTTAGTATATTTTCGGCCTAATTTTAGATTCCCGTGAAGGCCTTTTTCGCAAGGAATAGAGAGGACATGACCACGATAACGCTAATATGATCTGATCTTAGCAGTATTCTAGGAATTAGTGCCCCTCAGTTCATCTGCATGATATCATACATTGTCTTTATGACAGCGTATTACAACCTTATGACATTGCTCTGCATGCATCATGTTATATAGGCTGTGGTTATTCCTTGCAATATAGACAGTGTGTGTGATCAAGTTCACTACCCCTTCAATTACCACACCATCCCTTCTAGGTGATTCAACTTCAGTGAGGCCGAAATTTAGATCAGTACTGTAAATTGGCTACTCCTATCACTACCCCATGCCTTTCCCTTACCACCAACCGTCTGGAATAGGCAAGGCCAAAACAAAACAAAAAATGAGCCTAATCGGACATTCTGACGCTTTGAGATCTGGTTGATGACGATGAAATCGTTAAAAAAATCCATGTTGAAAGTTTTGAGAAATCTGTATTAGTAATACAATGAAAACGTAGGAATTTAAACAGGTGTGATAACGGCATTCGACATTTCTGTGAATTCGAGATTTCTGTGTTCGAGTTTGACTGTATATATAGTCTATGTATAAACCACTTCCATACTCTCATATAGTCCTCAGTAAATTCCCGTATGGGTTTTTTACTTTGTAATGTTACTTGGTATCTTGCTGATTTGACTGACCGAATGAAGGTGTTTAAGAAAATCTACCAGTGGTTACTCTGATATAGTTGTTTTAGAGACGCTCTGTCTTAATATGTAAAATGGAAATGATGGATACATCTACATGATGTACAGGACAGCCGGTGACCTTCAGTCTGTGATGCAATGACATGAATTCAAATGTATAGGCATGGTAAACTAAAAACATATGCCTGTATCAGAGCAAGTAATATTCCACTTACAGCGTTATTGTGAATGTGTATGATTCCACACTGAATCTGCACCAAGAAAATCATAAAGTGGGCAGTGCGCACTGCAACTGAAAAGTTGAACAAAAAATAATGAGGGACAGCATGTGGATGGGACACCATTAACTGAGATTGTGATTATGTTGCGAGCAGATTTAGATCCAGAAGAGAACAGCAAAATCTATCACTAACCAAGCAAATACTGTGGGTCATGAGGGATGGGCACTCATGAATGACCACTTATCAACAAATGGGCAGGATGGACAGGGTCAAACATAACTTGTAGTATTCATACAGATTACATCATGTCACCAGAGACCATAGAGCTATTAATAGCTTCGTGGTGTATGCCTATAGACATCAGCATTACCAACAGCAAGGGGTAGAACCACTGCTCATAGGAGTACCCTGGATTACAGGGATTGTAGCAGCTAGTCTAGTTGAGTACAACCACCTCATTTCTCTAGACCTCCACGGAATGGATGCAAAAATGCTTTGTCTTAGTCAGCTTTTGATGGACATAATAATAAAAAACATTTTGTACATAAAATTTCTTGCCAGGTTGAAAATCAGCCCAAAATTTCCACTAAAAAAAAAAATAAAAAGGTGAAAAATGCCATAAAATGCAACAAAAGCGAAAAGTGCGGCAATCGTTCGGCAAGGCAAGTAGGAAAAATGCGTCTGCATGATGCAGCCACAAGCCACATTTTTCATAGATCACAGGTAACTGTAACTGTAATCCAGGGCATTGCCATGAGCATTTTTTTTTTTTGATAGTGGAGGGGGGAGAGGGAGCTATAAATAGCTCCATTTGCCCCCACTGACTTTATGGAGGACACAGTGGCTCTGTGGTATGGTGTCTGTTAGACCCCTCAGTTCTACCAGTGTGCTGATAATCATTCATAGTGCACCTGTCTTATCACGATCCACAGTGTCTTCACTTGGTCGATAATAGATTTTGCTGTTCCCTTCTGGATCTAAATCGCTTTGTAATATAATGACAGTCTGAGGTGATAATGCCCCATCTGCATACCGCCCTTTGTTTTAAAGTGATAGAGCAATGTCACGGACAACTTATGCAATATTCTGTAAAATATATGTAACAAACTTCTAATAGCCAAAAACATATTAGTGGTGTTATTCTTGCAAAAAAATCACCATTAATTTGTTCATTTTGCAAAATAAGAAGACTTGCGTTTCTGCGATTCTTTCACCTGCTCTCTATGCGATTAATGTCGATTTGTGTGTGATGTCATATTTTTCCGCACGTCTTTGTACTACAAAGCTGTGCGACTCATGGCCAGTTAGTAAAGCCCTATCAATTTTGAGCCTCAGAGTATTTGTTTTGACTCTGCTTTGGCTTCGGAGTGACACAATGCAGGCCTACATCGGACCACCTTACTGACCAATGTCTTTCTCTTATCCTTCCCCTAACCCCACACTTTCTTCATATATATAATATTTGCAATGAGTCAATGATAGGAGAAGGGGTTGTACACATAAAGATGTCAGTTTCATATGGGTATCAATTTTGTTACCCCTCGTCACATATACAATTTCCATTATAGATGTGTTCATAACCTAATATAACTGCTTGGAGCAAACCACTTCACATAGGGGTGTATTTACGTTCATGGTATAGAATCTCGGTGTAAAATGCAAGCTATCATCCCTCTAACCACGTGGACTTAGATCATACTTATTAGATCAGACCGGCTGACGTTGACGGGACAGCAGTGACCACAAAGAAATATATATATAAGTGATCTAATGGTAGCATAAAGTGAGAGCACAAAAAGCTGTCTGATATATAAACTGATAGCTGATATCTAGGCCACTTTGGCTTTCATTCATAACAATTGAAGCTCACTTCTACTCTCAATAACTTGGTCACTGGTCAATGCTAGACTTGCTGAGTGGATCAAGGGGTCAGGGGAGTCTGCGTTATTATTCAAAATGGTATAAACAAAGAGACTACATCTATTTGATACTCTTCTCATGATTACCGTTTCTTTTGATTGTAGTTTCGGAGCACTTAGGAGGACTTGAGTGGGCCATGTGGCCCTTGATTTCTGTTCTTTTCTTCTGTTCAAGAGGATTTCATCTTTGGGCATGGAATTTCTCACTGATCTGTTAGGTGAAGTTTCCTTTATCTTTTGAAGGAGTTTCTACTGAACTGCGCATCCTTAGAATGGTGATAATTTCCAACTGGGGCCGATAAACCCCAGGTTCAAGTGACATGATGAGAAATATCACGGGGCAACAAGGAGCCTCTACAAATGCCTAACTATCCTGCGACTGACAGTTCACAGCCACACAATACACCATCGTTTACATACTGAATAGGCCCACTCAACATCCCCTAAGCGTGCCCTTGGAAAAAAATGACGTCGCACCCGGTTTATGGTCAGTTGCAGAAAACCACAAGATGGCGAGAGCAGTCCGAACGATCCCGTCTCTTTAATTGTTAAAATCTCAAATTTAAGAAGCCATTGGCTTCTAATTTGTATGTTAGTGGGTTTACAATAAACGTAAGATTTCCTCTGAGGCAAAAACAAAAAGAAACTTGACACAGGGAATTGATGTTGCACCACCCCTTTAAGTATCTTTTCAACTACGGTATGTGTTGCCCACTGAGGTTACGCAACTTTATGACTTTCTCTTTGTCGATATCCGTGCCAGGGGTCACCATGGCTGTATGGTTTGGCGTCTGCTCCATGGTGACAACAACTCAGGTTGGAGAGGTTGTGGATCCTCCTATTGGGGGATGGAAGGACACAGAGATTGAAAACCTGCGTTTTTCCAGTGACTCAACATTTCCCTGGTTTCCTCTGGGTAGGGAATCCTGATGTCTAGCCTTCTTAGATATGGGTAAATATAATTTGGAGGTCCCATGGATATGTTAAACACATTATAGAACCCCTGACAGTTAAAAATCAATGAAGAGTAGGCGGACAAAATTCCAAATTTCTACCCACAAAAGTTCTCATCAAAAACAGGCAGCCATTTAAAGCCAAGATAATCCTATCTAATTAGGATTGAAAGGCTAAAGAAAAAAAAATCCGTGTTGGCATTCATGATTCAAGTCATCCCACTCACAGACTGTTGATTTTTGTCTTAGGGGTATAATATTGTGTATTACTTTTGTTATTAAGAATTATACAGGTATTAGAATTCTAGAGTCATCACTGGTAGGTAGATTTTTTTAAACATCTTCGGTCTTGGATTGGTCAGTCAAATAAGCAAGATGACAAGTAAAATGCTACAATTACAAAGTTAAAATCCATACAAAAATTTATTGATTACTACTATTAAGGCCTCTGGACGGCACAAAAAAAGGGGGGGGGGAGGGGAATGGAGGCGGTTATGTATATTGTATGATGTGTTACATGATGTATTTTCTAAAGTTGTTTGTGCATCTCATCAGATATCCTATCCATGACAGCTGAAAAATGCACACTGTATGAGTCAAAAAAGAATGTGAAAATGTGGATTTAAATACATGTACGTACATGTCATGTTATTATAGAATGGAATTTTAGCTAAATGTATGCGTTGATGTTTCTTTGGTCAGTTAATAGTCTACATAATTATTCTAAAAATATGTCTTCCACAATTATTTTTGAAAATCACTTTTTTCCCATGCTTACATTTTTTTTGCTGTTATTGGCATTTTTTGTGGATGGTATTTTTCTGCATTTCTGGTGGCATTTCTTGGCAATTATTTGCTGAAAAAATGGCATTTTTTTACGGAACACGGATTATATTTGTTAGATACAGTGGTCTCCGCCTAAGAACCCTCCGCCTAAGAGCCCGGTCCGCCTAGGAACCCACCTCTGCTGCGAAAAGGAATTTTTCCTCAATAATTTGCCCGTCTAAGAACCCGCTCCGGGCGCTCTCAAATAAAAAAATCCGCCTAAGAGCCCGGTGTCGGGCCAAGACACCCGAGTACTTATGATATAATTTCACATCATACTGCCCACTCGAGAGAAATGCACAGTGCTAGATGTGCAATAAAATTGGGGACAGGGCTGGAGAGAACAGGTAGATAAAGGAATGGAAGTGATGGTTGATGTATGACTGTATAATCAGGCCACGTTGTTGACTAATATGTAACCATTTCTTTGTTTGACAACACATGGGATAACACCTGTGGTTGGCTTTGTGGATAAGGAGGAGTAAGTTTAGTTCCTGGCTGGTCAGCTGTTCTGCTACTTCGGTCGGTCTGTAAACACTTCAGTCACTCGTGCGATTATCTGCAGGGTAGCATACCAACATCATGTTTTCAACAATGATGCCGTTATGTGAAAACTCACACGGCGTTTAAACCCTGGGCAGTATTAATGTAATTATATGCTAAAAAAGATCAGTAATTGTTAGATCTAATTATAACATACACACATGGAAGAAGGCTTACTTATTCACATAAATAAATCTTTCACTAACGGTAACGATCAACTAATCATAGTAGTGAAGACGATCTATGGTCAGATGGGTTCCGTAACTTTTCAATCCGCCTAAGAACCCATCCGCCTAAGAGCCTGTTTTTTTTGTCTCCTGACGACCGTGTTCTTAGGTGGAGGCCACTGTAATATATTTTGTTTGCATTTTGAGAAATCAGAAGTTCACTTGATCAAGAACTACAAGGATCAGTCAGCGCCCCAACGCTGAATTATATAATATATATGCAAATTACATTCTGACATTGTCATGTTCATATGAACACGGAATGTAGATTTCTTTTCTGTCACCCACAAACACATTGTTACTGAAAGAATGATAAGCAGATTTATTGTTGCAGTAACTTATTTTTACATGTATCTATTTTTCTCATCTCCAGGTTGTTAAATTCTGCAAGAAAGGGGATTCTTATGTTTCTCCAGTCAGTGATTTGGAATTACAGATTTATCAGTAAGTATTACATATTTCCTATCTCATAACTTTGAACAATTGAGTAAGGAAGATTTTTCTGGACAAACTCGAGGGAGATAATCAATGATTATTTGACTTCATCTTGATATTTTACAATGCCTTTCTTAAGTCTGTAATTACAATAAAATTGTTGATATAAAACTGTAAACTGATTACCCAAGATATTGATATTCTTGACAAACAGTAACAAAAAAGTTAGATGTGCAGAGGAGAATGTCATATTTTACTCATATTTCTGAATATAAATGTTGTGTTTTTGTGATCATGAGTACTGTCTGTCACATTTATCATGAAAAAAACATCAGCTGTGTTCTGGAAATGATGAAGCAGAGGATTTTGTAGCTGTAAAGGCACAATGTAAATATGATGGATTATAAATGTTTTATCTTGAGAAATTAATATATCTCAAATTGATACAGTTTAAGTGTTGATTGTTGACAAACCACTATCCTTTACTTTTAAGAAATTTATTGGCTTACCAGTTTGCAGTGGTAATTTATTGCATGGTTTTTGTAGAGTATTCATGAACTGATTTTAATTTTGTTATAGAATTCAGGAAATGCAGAGAAGGTTGGAAAAAGAAATAGAAAGCCTGTCCCAGAGAGCAAAAGGGTATGTTGAAAAGAATGAGAGAATGTTTGTTATATACATACTTGTTTAGTGGTCTCCACCTAAGAGCCTGGTCATCAGGAGACAAGAAAAGTAAGCACTTAGGCGGACAGGTTCTCAGGTAGATTGAAAAGTTACACAAGCCATCTGACTACTGCCTTGTTTGCTATGTTGATCGTTACCGTTAGTTAAAGATATGTCTCTGTGATAGGAACAGCTTTCTTCATTATGTGTGCATGTATTGCAATTAGATCTAATGGCTCCTGATCTTTCTTGATTTATTATTTCATCAATAATGCCAGCTTCTTTCAAAGATCGAGTGAGTTTCCTTGTTGAATGAAACCATGATATGGCTAGTTATCTTATAGATAACTGCACAATTGACTCGAGTGTTTAAAATTGGCCAGACTGACCAAAGTAGGAAAATAAGTTAGAAGAACTTGTAACAAGAACCAATCATGGGCATAGTCCCATGTGTTAGCAAAGAAATTTAATGGTGATTTGGTGTGTGATTTGGTTACACCATCACACCTCCCCAATCACCCCACCTCCTCGTATCCCTCTTCCCTCCATCCCCTCCCCATTTTACTGCATTTCTAGTGCCGCTGCACATTTATCTCAAGTGGACAGTATGTATGAAATTACATTATGAGTATTCTGTGTGTTGGCGCGGCACCAGACATCCTAGGCAGCCCGGCAGATTTTTTATTTGGGAGTGGGTTCTTAGAGAGATAAATTACAGTGTACACCACTTATATCAACATCGCTTATAGACATTTCTCTTTTATCGACATGATTTACAAAGTCCAGATTTTTTTCTCTTTATTTGTTAGCAAATAGATTCCTCTATATCGACATCCTCTCCTTTTCACTTCTCTTGTATCGACATGCCAATCAAATTCACTAAGAGATGCAGGCCTTATTTTTGTGCACAAGACATCGCCTCATCCCTCCTCGCTCGCTCCAGCTATGAGTACCACCGATAAGAGGCGAGCTGCATGCCGTTTGTCTAGTGCACGCTGGGTGACCAAGTAAGGAGAGGAATGGTGGGCACAACAGACTTACGAAACCTTATGTAACCTGGTGGCTCCACTGAAAGGGAAACAAAGAGGATTGTGTCTAGTTTGGACTATGGTCAGCGGGGGAAGGGGAGTCATCATGTGTGTGTGTGTGTGTGTGTGTGTGTGTGTGTATACAGGCTACATGTGATGCATTTGCGCATCCACTCACGCGTTGTCTAGATCTAGTAGGACTTGTGTAGCGAACTGGTCTCGTATTTCATACGACCTTTAGGAATCACTTGTGTCAGAAGTAATCCCTGTCATCTGTATTCTCGCACGATCTACTGAAACACTCAATTCCTTCTCAAGGCTTAAACTTCAACTAAACGACGATGCCGCAAAAGATAAGCAGACGGGTGCTAAATCAAATTTTATTGATTTTTTTTCTGGTCCAGGGAAATAACTATCAATATTTCGATCGGGGCATGACGGCTTCCCCTTACATCAAAATACAGCACTATTACTTGCTATTATTGCAATCACAGAACACCATCTTAAAGAGGGTTCTCCTATATTTACTTTCTCTTATATCGACACAAAATGTCTGGACCCTTACATGTCGATATATTATGTGTGCACTGTATTGTGAAAAAATTCTGTTCCAGAGCCGAGATAGGCTCTTAGACAGACCAGGCTCATAGATGGCGGGTTCTTAGATGGAGACCACTGTATTACATTTATTTTCTTTTTGTATCATAGAGAATGATGATACAGATTGTGAGAGTCAGTGGAATTTGCATGTTGTCATTGCTGTGCATTGAGGAAAGATTCACAGCTTAGGATTACATAAAAGCATTATTAATGTGAGATTACAGAAAGACTGCAGTTAGGCTTAGTGTAGAAATGGACATCCACAACTTTTCTCACAAAAACTATTTTGTGCTAGAATTTTCTTCCTTTCATATTTTTCTTTCTTTCTTTTTTCTTTCTTCTATCTATCTGCAGTTGTCCATCCATTTGTTACATGTCCATCCATCTGACAATTCTTATTTTTATGCCATCAATGTGTGGAAAATCTTTACAAAATTTATCTTGTTTCTCATACTGTTACAGGCATGAGACTGAGGCCAGAGCATATATCAGAGAAGACAAGAAAATAATGGTGAGCAGCAGTGTTTTCATAGTGCTTATATTGCATTTGTAACAAAAATGTTTTGAAAGGATTTGTTAATCCTGAAAATGTCAAGGGGTCAGTTTAATGATAGATTTGCTTGTCATTTTCTGCTTTGGAATTCCTTTCCAAATAGTACTGTTGTAACATTGAACTCATCTTGCATCATCTAGTGGCTTTACTTTTTTAGGTGCAATGCATCTGAATAATTGTTACCTAAATAATGATTACAGTGGATATCTGATATAACAGGGTTGATAGAATCAGCACTGTGTTCCAACAATACCTGATTTCTGTTGTAACCAACAAACAATGAACTAGGGGAATAATGGACAAATTTGGTATCACCTGACAAGAAATGAGATTTTTCTTTTTTTTTTTTTTTTTTTTTGTAATGGATTCTTTCGCTTGATGATTTCTTTTGCTTCTCAGCAAAGAATACAATAGTGAGGTTAATGCAGTATATGCTGAGATTTAGCATTTTACTATTAACATCAGTTGTAGTAAATTTCGCATGATCGTTGGTAGAGCAACTGACAACGTGATCTTCAACGGATTACTTATTATGTAGCACACACCACTACAAAAACCTGAATTACGATACATGGTTATCTGGCCATGGCTGAATTAAGTCATCATGCCAGTAAAAAGACAGATTGGCCTCAGATCTGACTCTTATTTAGGCTGCAACATCTTGTTGAGAATAACCTAGCCTGAGCACAGAGCAAGATCAGTGGTATCATATTACATCTCTTCCACCTACTCCCTTCCATCTACAGGACCAGTCCTTGTACACTCAGATGCTGATGTAACATTACCACAATCTCTTTCATGTAGGACATCTGGTTTTTCAGGCTGTGGCTTACTAATGATCCTGTTATATCAGGTTTGCTGTCCAGGCTACCGCTGTAAGAGTAATAATGCACTATAATAATAGGGAGCATTTATATAGTACTTATCCCCATGCAGTACAGGCTCTAAGCATTTACAACCTTTAGGTAAAATTGTCAAATCAGGGATTGATGATAGGCCTGTTACTAGCAAGCAGTCATCATGTAAATGGTTCCCTCTGTAGTATGTTATTCTCGACTGTTTTCATTTATCATGAGGTAATAAAAATCTTCTTTTTTTTTTTTAACATTCATTTCAGGCAAAGCATTGTTTGAGGAAAAAGAAAGCTCTTTTGAAAACAATAGAGAGAAAGTCTGGGTCACTGAATATCTTGCATGATAATTTACAGAAAATTGAAGAAGCAGGCACCAATGAAAAGGTTAGTCATAACTGATGTATTACACTTTCTGATATGGCATAATGATGAACTGGAATCTTGCTATGGAATTTTTGTAATGCAACTGCTTTTCATGTCCTGTCAAGATTGTTCTACTACAAATAAAATAATGGAGTGTGTTTTGTCATAACATGTATACTGTTCAAAATTTGTTAAGATGAAGTGTTGGTTGGGAGGGGGGGTCCTGAAGGTGATTTTTTTAATTATTAAAGATAGGCTATTTTAACCTTGCCATCGCATTCGGCATGTTCAAATTAGAGGAAAACAGTGAAAAAAATTATCTTTTTCAAATAGTTGCCATGGCAACGCCGCCATCTTGGATTTTGGCATCTCTAAAATGACTAACTTCAAAATCTATCTAGTCCGCCAAATTTTAACGAAACTGGATAAAACTTTGTGAACATCTTATTTGACATAATATCTAAAAAGTTACATATTTTCAGTTTGTATGCAATAGAAAATTTTCTAGAAAATTTTGAAAATGCCATGTAACAAAATTTCAAATTTCGCCATTTTTTCATACTAAAAAACCCATTTATTTATAAAACTTACCAAGAGAATGGCACGCGCTTATGTACGTTTTTTTAGCTTTGTTGTGAACATGTGAGCCAAATTTGGTTAGAATTGGTTCAGAAACAAAGAAGTAGATAGCAAAATACTGACAAAAAACCGGGTTTTGAGAAAAACGCTTTTAAATTTTTTTTTCACGGAAAAATTGACATGGAGAGTTTTTTATTCGGCTTTTGGCCTCAAAACACCCTTATTCCACATACTGGCCCTCTCTTCATTACTTCCGTGTCTTTTATTGCCTCTTCCTGGCTTTCCGGGCATAATTTTTCTCGAATTTTGTTCCCTACCCCCCATAATTATAAAGGCTCCAATAGAGCCACTTCCGGGTTCTT